>CABFOW010005208.1:0-37495 GCA_902141385.1 Timema californicum
GCCAGGTCACCCATAGTTAAGTAGTAATTCGGTATGAAACATTCAATGAGATATGAGAAACTCAGGAAAAAACCTTTGAGTAGGCCTATATTATTTGGCAAATAAAGTTGAAATATAAAAAAAGTTTTAAAAAAGGTTCTAAAACCTAGCAACATTACATTTCGCTTGCATTGCCATTTTAACATTAACTATTAGTTTCAGGGTTAGGAGCTATTCCGTAGAATATTGACAGATGTGCAATATTGGTCAGCCACTCGTTATGTCATGGGTAGTAGAAGATTTTGTCTCCCATCTGGAGGCCATTATTTAAAAAAAAATCTTTAATTATTGATTAAATACTTAATTTAACACCTTTAGTTAGATTTTGAAGGCCATCCTTTTGAACAAACTAAATAATATAAACAATAAATTAAACTCTTCTTTTATTACATATAGTTTAATTTTTTTAAGTTTTTTGATGTCTTATCAAAAAAAAAGAAGCAAAAACCCACAAATAATAAAGAACTTTTGAGTTTAGTTTATTGTACCCTACTGCTTTGTAATTTTGGGCTTCTCAACCTGGGAACACACTGTGTATGCATTTTGATATATAGATAGATAGGCCTATACGCACACTTATAATATCTTAGATAATTTGTAAATATAGTCTGTATTTAAAGTGAAAACACTGAATTTATTTAGTATTGCTCAAATTCCCTCGGGTGGTTCAAATGAAAACATAGAAGTTTATTTAATTCGAAAAGTAAAATTTTGCATCAAAAGTATCAATCTTTCTAATAATATTATTTATGTAAACAACGTTGTTTTTTATGATCACGAAAGTTTTGTTAACACGTTTATACAGTGGTTATTCTCTCCTGTACATTTAGCAAATGAAACAAAGCGAAGCGTGCACACATTGGCCGTGAGGTTAGCGTGCCTGAGCTTAGGAAGAGGTTCAACTCCATAAGCGACTATATTCAGTGGTTTTATATTGATCCCCTAATCAAGTCGGTTCCTAGAGTATCTTAGAAATCGGTTCCGTTTCCCTGTACAACTAATATATTGTCACATAGCCTTATAAAGACTATCGCTAAAACCACCGTGAAGTTGGTAGTACCCATAGCGGTACTTATGAGAATTATGTCAATATCTAGTGCTGAATTTGTGTGTAAAAAGGTTATCAAAGTCCCATAGTTTGTGCCAATATAGTTTTCGAGAAAACACCTAAAAACTGTGGGTGCTTTTGGCGACACCCATGATAGCACCTTTTTTTATAGATGTATACAAATTTGTTTTAGAAGAATATCTGGTTTCTATAATTTGTGCTGCCATAGTTTTAATTAAAACATCAAAAAAGTCACAAAGTCACGCTATACAGCCCCCCACCGCTCGAAAGCTGGTGCCTTTATTATTTTCCCACTAAGCATTATAATGACTATACTTCTGTCGTGTGTCTGAATCCAGGGGTTTGTAACCTTCTGGCATCGTAAGACTGCATGTCACCTCATGGTTTCCTCACGAGACAATTATAGTACTACATTTTTCCAAAATATCATACCAGCTATATCATTGATAAAATTATAATTGATAGAAAATAACGCCTAGTTTTATAACATTAGTATTAAAAATAAAAGTTTTTAACTCTAATTAATTTAGACACACACCGTTTTAGATTGTATCATTTACAAACGATGAAAACATAATTTATTAACCATGCGAGATGCCTCAACAAAACCCTCAAAAGGCTTTTACTTTACTTTTAGAAGCACCCATAGGAGCACAAACTACAAACCTATGCCCATATTTAGTGCGAATTTGTGTCATAAATATATCCTATTCTAGTAATAATTGGTGCCACCATTGTTTCCATGAAAACCCCTTGAAAAGATAAGTTGTGTTAACACCACGTTGTACTAACTCGTCATGACTTCAAGGCCGACCCTAGTTTCTCCCACCGGTGACGTCACCGAGGCCACTTCTAGGTTTGTGCAAATGATGTGGCCATAAAAACCTTGGGTGTTACTAAGAATCTCTAGAGCAAAACTTAGGAATCTCCTAACTTAAGAGATGGTCTACTCTGAACAAGGTGGTAATCTTATCAAAGTGAAATTAGGATTGTTACTTTTATTGTGTTATAATTTAACAGTTTGGGAACTGGATAGTGCTTTATAAAGTTAAATGTAAATAGCTAAAGATATGAAGTAAACGTCAAATATGCTGATACCAACTGAACATACCTCGAGTTTATTTAATGATAATACAACAGAGTTAGATAGACCAAGAGTCATATTACAAGTGGAGTATATTACAGTTGCTATTATGAAACACTCAGACATGCGCATGCGCAGAGAGACTTAGCTCAGTTTAATAGAAAATGCACGTTTGTTGGTTATCAACTCGACCGCGATTTGAATTATAAGAACTTAAGCTAAGGATAATCATTGATTTCTTAGCTCTTTTATAGCAGGCGATTACATTCTCCGGAAGCTCTTAAGGCCTTCGAAATTTAGTATATCTCATCCCTTTTTATAAATTATTATTATTGGGTGAAACTAATATTTTTAACAACAATAATATAACGTCAATAATTTTGTAGTACACCCGTTGAGAAAAACTCCTGTGTATAATATGTGAAGAGAGCTAATGGCGTAAAGTAAGATGCAGTGAACACACACAACAATAATATTGGAAATAGACTCCAAATATGTAAATCAGGGTTTGCAAGCTTTGGTCTCACAATATATATCTGGACAGTTGGATCATCTGCAGCATTTTTTTATTAATTGTTCTATCAATCCTTCATTCACATACGCCCACAAAAATAATAGCTTATTTTTAATGTGTAGGCCCTATATAATTTTGAATAACAACAAATATAATAGCTATTTCAAACTGTAATATTTTTATCACTTTAGATATTAGACAGCGTAATTTTTTATTTCCATAATTTAACTAAGATTGCTTCTAGTATTTTCCTACTTCACATAAACTTTTGATAAAAATATATATTTTCACAGATTTTAAATATACATTATCTTATAGACATAGACTCAAATAGCTGATAGAATCGTATTTTGGTTGTCAGGCTAATTAAACTTCGTCAGGCTCTTCTAGTACAGTTTGACAGTGTCAGTGTGGTTAATGATTCAGACTTCAGCCGGAATTACAGAAAACAGCCTTTCCTATTCAGTTTACCACCTTTTAACACTGCGTCTTACTTATATTTCAGGTAAGACGCCGGTTTCTCACACTTGCCTCATTCAAACGTGGTTGCACTTCTTATAAATTGTATTTTGCTCATTCCTTACCCACTTGCGTTATTAAAATGTACATATCCCGGACTGGTAGTAAGGAGTGGTTTAAAACAAAGGTAGCCTAGAGTAGTGCCCCCTATTCGGCGGTAATACGTTCCTGGATCTATCGTGGTTAGGTGAAACCACGGATATTAGCAAATTACTAAATAATGTTATATTCCTGTAACACACATGAATACGTTAACATTTAATTGATAAATTATTCGCATTAAGACATTAACAACATGAAATAAAGTACGTAATAATATCGTGTACTTACTATTCTCCATTTTTCTTGTTGCGACGATCACTGGTGATGTTGAGTATTATAATAATATGATGATGACGGGCACTTTGCCCACGATGAGGAGATGAAGTAGGATGATAGTGTAGGCAATGTGATTCATAAACTATTTTTGTCTTTAATTAGAAATAAATAAAATTGGGCAGCAGTAAACCGCGGATAAGTGAAACCGTGGATTCTGAATCAGCGGATACGGAGGCCCTACTATATATACATGTTTTTATAGACTGTGGCCCACCACACACTCCAAATTTTTGTTTGAGTTTGAAACCACTTGTGTAGATGCACGAAAAATGTTCCTCTAAAAACCAATCAAAATACAGTATATTAACACCCAAAACATTCTAAATATAGTACCTATTTAATAAAAACCAGGCACAAACCGATGTGTCGTAAACAGATTAACCTTTTAAAATTTTGAGTAAAACGCTTCAAATCAAACTGTTGGCGAAACTTTCCCTTTCTCCTATCCTCTAACCTTTTAACCACCACCCTCCGATGACCCCCCTTGTTTCCTCCCTCCATCAAACTGAATTGGTGATCAGCTGGTTCAATTCACCCCGAAGTCACCATGTTTTCTTTTTTGGCAAGTGACAAGTAGCGGTCTCCATAGGGCCATTACAAACCACGCCAACCCAAACAAACTAAATAAAAAAAGAAGGTTGTTTTCGGAACAAGTTGAACAAATCGAGCGAGAATTGTAAAACCTTTCAAAAACTGTTTACATAAACCCGAACAAAGAAGTGAAATAACGTATGGTTTTTACTTAGTTTATTCGTTTAGAAATAACTAAATGGGTCATAAAAAAGGCAAAAATAAAAATATAACTGAGTGTTAAAAATGCAGTTTTTTCTACGTTTACATTTCAAGACAAATCCAAAAACAATACAAATTTCAAAAATTTATTCTGGTGTTTCACATTCTGAAATAACCGTAAAAACACAGATTGTTAGCCTCATTATATAACAATAGTAGCGTAGCTCGTTAAAGAATAAGCCACCACGAATGAAAGTGATTAAAGACAGTGAAAGGAGGCAAAATGTCATTTTAATGAGTCATTAGAATTTCTGGATTAGTATAGTTTAGAAATACATCGTGTATACCGAAAATAATAGAAAATATGTAACAACATACACACATTTTAAAGGATTAACATTGATTGCTAAATAAAATAAAAATAAAATATAATAAATGAAATATGACAATCTGAACCCGGAGAAAATAATGAAACTAGGATATTCTGGTGGTATTAATTAAGCACAAATATTGGCAGAGATCTCATAATGTGTGCCTTTTATGATGCTGCCAACTCCAAGAACCTATCTTCTTCTAATATTGTATTTCCCCAGTTACCACAGTCATCACAACTACTGTAGGATGAACATGATTTCGAGACGAACAAGGTGGGCTTAGTGGTAGAGTATCAGCATAAAAAGCCAAATGTCTCAGGTTTGATTCTCGTGTTTACATTGACATTATTCACTAAATATAGAGTACCAAAATAACAGTTATCATTATTAATTGATGAGTGGATACCGTTTTAAAATGAACGAAAGCCTGTTGGGTGGACGTGTGGTCTAAGACGTTGCTTTCGCAACAAACTAGATGACCAATGATAATTCCATCTTGGTTCAACTCCATGTCGGATGTACTAAGGGTGTTTTTTCCCCTAAAAGTATTTTACACTCTTCGACCATGCAAATGTGGTTAAACTTCATATAAATTTACCTAACTTATTCCTGAAACATTAGTATGATTAGTACACAACTCTAACGGGTAGAAAGACGTGGCGCTAGAATAAAATAAGTTGCTACCTTTCAATCTATACGGAGTGTAATGTACAAAAATAAATGTCACGGACTTTCTTACTCTATCGTTTAAAAATGGAGATATTTACTCAAAACTCGTAATATATGTGAAACGAAATAATATACAGTAGCAAACCCATCCATATATTGCACTATACTTATGTAAAGCTTTTTTTTTAGTCTCGGTTTTAAATTTTATAATTTTGTTTTTAATGAATTAATGTTCTCATTTGTATGTTTGGACCGATAAAAAAGATCAATGTTGGGCCCACAACTTTCAGTTAAAATTTTCGACATTTTATTAGGTGTTGCAAATCTTCATGCCATCGTATTGTTATTAAATTCCTCATTTATAAATTTTGACCAATTAAAATTGTAAAAATTAACTATTGAGTCTAAAATGGATATAGATCATTGTTGTACAAACATTTATCCTAAGAAGTTTAAGGAAAAACAACATACACCTTTAGAGACTTACTTATATTTATATTACTCTATGGTATTGGAGAATTATTGCATTAAAATTTAAGTAGTATCTCTTTACAACTAAAGCTCACAAAATTGTATTAATATATTTGCCAATATCTCAGAAACTGTTAAATCTATAAAAATATATATAATATAACAACATTTTATTTTTAATAGTACTACAATTCTGCAATCATAAGTTATTTAGTATCTCAAATAGTTGTGGAGATACGGAAGTTTCTGTTTCTGTAAGGTACCCTAAAATTCATTTTAATGTTAAATTATAATAGCCAGTTTATTTATAAACTTAATCAACACCTAGATACGAAATTTAATCAAAATCGTAGAGTCGATTTTGAGAAAATCGATTTTTTTCTCTTTTCGCCCTTTCTTAAACTACTCTTAATTTTAATTTAAAGTTTAAACAGACACACAGACAAACGTCATTGCAAAGACCACATTTTAGGGTTTGTGGGGTCTTGAGACGTTGACTTCCATCAACATTTAAGGTAAGATTTTCTTTTGCGATCGCATTAATTTTACCTTTTGTGTTCGAAAAGTTAAAAAAATATATATATTTACGTATAGCTTGAAAGTTATTGATTTTATAAAAATATGCTTCTTATAAAATATTTGTGTTATAAAGAGACCTACATTTTTAAAACATAAGTAATTTCATACCTCAAATACTTTAGGAGATATTATAAAAAATATAATTTACGTTTCAGTCTGTAGCTCCTAAAGTCATTTAGCCAAAATTTTTAGAGTAGCAATTTTGTTGACCAAAATTGTTAAAGTTGATTTTGATAAAATCGACATTTTCTCTTTTTGACCATCATTTAACTACCCTTAATTTTAAGGTTAGATATCCAATTCCAAAAATACCTTGGGGAAACTCTATGAAAACCCTAGGTACCTAGTTTTAGCCCGATCGTTAAAATGGTTTAGTCTCTATTTGGAGGTACAGACAGATAGACGAAAAGTCAAAAACCACTTTTTTGGATCCAGGGGGTTATGAAACGTCAAGATTCATCAAAGTCTTGAGTTCGATTTTTTTGACGATAGCACTACTTTCTCTACCTGTAAGATAGCGATATAGTAAAAATATAAGGGGAAGATATATTGTTCAATAAAATTGGTAAACTAAAATTTCAGGTTCCTCCTTGGTATTTACTCTTGTAAAAATATTCTTTAAATAATAAGTACTGTACGCCATTAGATTTTTGGCTGGATTGGTTGAACTAACAAATTTTACAATGAAAATTGAATGTTTTATAGCTCCATTACCTAAAAATGGAGACATATTTACTCGTAACACTTAAGATAATATATCAAAATAAATAACATACATTGTTAAAGAAACATAATGAATATAAAGGGGCGTCAGGGTCACCAAAGAGCTTAACGGATCACCACACTATGTCAGCAGATGATTATATTACATGTTTTGTCACCGCTAGCTAGGTACCAAATTTGCTCTCACTTTTAAATTATGTATTCGCTACATTAGTTTGCCCTCTTTTCATAAATCTTTGTTTCAGTTGTTCACTCATTTTTAGGTATTTTTAGTTTACTATAAGAAACTGCACATTTTTTTTATTCGACCAAGAAGAGATTTAATTCTTATATTTGTTTCTAAAGATTTGAAAGTCCATCCCCATTTCCGGTCCCCCATATTGGAGTTAATAATTTAAAGATTTCTCTGATTACTTAGAATATATAAGTTGTGTGAGTTTTTATTCCCTCATTTCCCAGACGTCCCTTTAAAAAATATGTTTACTTGAGCACGGAACGTAGGTTTTTGGTTATTAACAATTAATTTATATATTCTAATATAAATTAAGTTAATTATATGTCACGGGTCCATATATAAATTATTTGTGGACAAGTTAATTAAATAAATAATTGTTTCTTTTCGCCAGAAATTAAATATTTTAAAAGTTGTATATTGATATGTCCCATGCTGATACCAGCACATCTATTTCTATGTCGAGCTACTGTGAAGAGTACCAAATACAGTTGATTTATTGATATGACCTATTATTAAAATATTATATTTATTAATTCTAGAATTAATAAATATTATATTTATTAATTCTAGAATTAAAGTTAATTTTGTGATTTTTAAAATCTTCTTTGATTATCATGTTTCTTGGTCGAAGTAAGGGGGTGGTCTTAAAAGTGCTATTATAAGCTGAGCTTTCTTATAAATTGCTATTTTAAATATTCTTAGCATTTTAGTTGAAAGTTAATTTCGCAAACTGATGACTGAACTATCTCGTGGTTATATTTTGACGTCACGTTGTCTGTCAGCCAGATGTTTTGTTGTTGGTTTTTATCTCAAATGGGGTTTTATGTCCTCCATTTAGGAACATTTACTATCTCGAATATTTAAGAGTAAAAACTTATGTGAAGTTGAAAGTTAGGAGCTGTTTTAGAGTTTATAATAGAAACAATATGGAAGAATTTGAAGTTATAGCATTCATAAAGATAAAATCATATACATTAATTAGTGGAATGAGTGCTCTTAAATAATGAATAGAATGTCACTTAAACGTCTACTAAGTACTAACTACCAACCCCCCTTGGTGTATAAATGGTTTTATGCACTGTAATAGCACCATCTTCAATAGAATATTCAGCATACATGTTATCTGTATCCAGTCTTTAATAAAACGATTACTATATCAGAATAAAAAAAAACTCTCTTGTTGTGCCATTATTAAAATAATCTGTTAGAAATGCATCACTGTGAGTATTGTGTGTACATTCAAGGTGACACGTCATTTGAAGGATTCATCACCCATCTCACTGTCGTATAACTGGTCACTAAATCTTATGGTCTAGTGTTTAAACGAGGCTCTATCAAATTATATTATGTTTATTTTTAATCCGTATGTTACCTGCGAGGGCTGGAATACGGAAAAGTGAGTCATTATAATTTAATTTTGGTCGGCAGGTGAAGGGGAGATATCATTCGAGTGTAGTGATTTAAATTTTAGTATATATTTTCTTACACTATTTCATGCAAATTCAGGTGCATTTAATTTATATAATGCATATCTTTCATCTGTACTTCATTAATATAAATATTTTGTAAAATATCTCAAATTAGTAAGACGTGGAGCATGGAAAAACTCTGATAAATATGAATCAACAAGAATCTGGTATATTGCATTTTCAATAAACTAAAGCTTATACAAAAATTACGAAGTCATGTTTCTAATTTCCATCGTCATGAATAGAATAAAATGACCAGCTAATCTAGAAGCATTCATCTAAATCTTCTTAAGATACGGATGGATACCTACTATATAACGACGATGAAGTTGTTTACTCTATTGCTTAGAAAATATGCATAGTAACAAAATGTTTTTTTTATTATATTAAACTTGTAAATTTAAAATTAACTATATCAATAAAAAAATACTTTTTTACAATAAGACGTAATTTCAATTAACTTTAAGTTAAATAAAACACGAAATACAAGAATATAGTTTTTGAAATTATCATATTATTATAGAGAATAAGATAATGTTCTATAATACACGACGAATATTTATAGTACAATTATTGTTACAAAATTTGTTTTTTTTTTAAATTAAATCATGTCTAAACTGTTGAAAAAGTTCAGTAGCTGCCTGTTAAATGCTCTTTCTTTGGGAGCACCTCTCCCTCTCCTCCCCAACCCCTTTTTGACCAACGTTATCTTTTCATCTGCTTTTTTCTGTAAGCCATGCTACTCCCCCTTCCCTTCCAACATTTATTTCTCCTTCTGGTAAAACCCTTGGCTGTACACTAACTTTTTGTCAACTTGTTACTACTATTACCTCCAAACCTCAGTTTTTGAAAATTTTCCTTTTGATGTATTTGCATGATCTTTGTTAAAAGTTTATTTATAGTGTAGGCTTGATTCTGTTTACCTTATCAAATAATTTGTGTAACACTCAACAGTGTTTCTTTTATTAAATAAAAACTTTTTGTATAGAAATTGTGTTTTTTTAGCAAAAAAAAAATATTCTAGGCAATACTCCTGTAAGGGGGACAGAAAATCTGTTTTGCTCGGCAAAAAATCAGTTAAAAGGAAATTGAAATACTTGGAGAAACACTACCAAAGGAAAAGGTGAGTTCACAAATAATAACTATTTTTATAGTGTTGGGGTTTATAGCATATATATTACCCACACCAGTGGCTGAGTAGACTAATATTATAGTAAAGCATTGCACTCTATCGCTGTTGTCGGTGAGGTCGAGGTTCGAATCTCATCCAGGTGAATTAGAGGGGCTTATCATATGTGATTTATCAGTGGTTTTGTCATCCTCTTTATGCGTTAATGCAGGATCACTTCCTCTCAACTACTTTGGTAATCAACACGGAAAATATAAATTATAGTTTGTGGGTCATTTATAAAGAATATTGTATTTTGATTATAAATGTTTGAGAAAAATAAAAAAAGACAACACATCTAACAATATTATTTCCATTATGCCTCTTCACACGTTCGGTTAATCGATTAAAATTATACCAATATGTTAATTACATAAAATATTATGTAATAAATTAGTTTTAGGGTTATTTTGTCATTAAGTCTAAATAATAGAAATAAGAAATCCACGTGATATCTTGGAATATATTATATTCCAGGATATCACGTGAATTTCTTAGATGTGATTACGAATATAGATTGGGAGTGATGTGGATGTTATTTTCAACATCTGCGCCTGAGTTTACTGACATTACAGCTATAATGTTTGCTTGCATTTATCAATATATCTTAAGACATAGTCCCAATAAGTATTTAGTAGCTCGCATGATAATAAAAGTGTGTAAGTTACTTTTGTTAACATTTTAAGCTATTGCTATAATGACACTGAATTTAACAAATTATGTTTATTTAAGATTTGGATGGATACTTACTTTAATATAAGATTGATTTTGTCTACTATATTTCTCGAAAAAACAAACAAAAAACAATAACATACTGTTTTTTCATTCAATTTAACTTGTAAATGAATTATGAATGATTGAACTTAAAAAATACAATTGAATATCTACTTTAATACAAGATATGTATTATTTTATTTAAAAATAAATAAAACTTTAAATACAAAAGGCTAGTTCACAATTAAGCATTTTGTTCTGACAAGTAAGAGGATTTTCTACATACAAGACAGTCAAATTATAATGCATTAGACTAGTAACTTGACACTATGCTGATATATGGGGTGAAAAATGATAGACTAGACAAAAACAAATAATTTTTTGTTGTTGTTAAAAGCTTTATTTATGAAATGTCAAGATTTAATATATTAAAATGTCCTACTAGTGAAGCTGTGTACCAAATTCAACTCTCTATATTTTGAGGAAGTGGGTTAAATAAGGACTCTGGTCAACGCAAACAAACGGCCATTTCCTGAATGCATAGACAAATTGGCCATAAGACAATGGATATAACATTCTCTATCAGATATTATACCTATACTAAGTATGTTACTGCTTTTTATATATTAGGCCTCTGTATAGGATAACTTGTTTACTGTATTAGTGTATAAATGTACATGGTCCCCAAAGGAGAACAAAACAAGTATGCCAGTGAGTGTATGTCCCCACCCCTTCCCCTCCCATAAGAACTTCATGACCTTTATCGCTGGTGTGGGTGGAGGGGGCCTACGTTCCTTCGTTGGAGGCACACCACTAAGAAATTTTCATAAGAGAATATGACTCTCATGTTTAAATCTTTCTCCCTTCATTTAATTTATCATCCATTATTTCTCCTTAACTCTCACCAAGCCATGCCCTCTCAAAGATCTTGCCTTCCTTGTATTTTTTATTTTATTTTATCTCAATAGTTTTGAGTTACTTTTATAATGGTGTTTTACGTTAATGGCCTCTTATGTGTCGACACGTCGTTAAAACATAATAATAATAATAGTAATTTTAAACATTATATGGTAAGTTTTTCTAGCAACAAAGTATAGTTGAAATATGTTACTATAATGCCAACTATTGTTTCATTATTTAAACAAGTTTTGCCAGGGTCTTTAGTACCTTTTATTCCTTCCTCCATCATTGCTTATTTAATCACAGGTTGAGAATTTACCAGTTGAGGAGGAGAGAAATAACACACAGATTATGTTTTTTCATGGAATTTGAAGAAAAAATACGCTTGTTTAAAATAGTAATGGTTTTTTAGTCTATAAACAATGTTTCAGTATGCTTATTTTAAACCTATCCAAGACGAATGCTTATTTTTTCTAAACGTTAGATTACTTAATCAAAAATTGAATAACCCTACTGTTTTGAACTATCGGCTTTATTTCATATTTTTGAAACAGTTTGAATGAAAAGTAGCTAAAGTATTGTAGTAAGATTATAGCTTATTCTTTTTTAATATATATATATATATATATATATATATTAGTAGTCCATTTTACAATTTCAAACTCCCCCCCTCCCCTTCTCCCTCATTTAACATCTACAAATACGAAAAGTGTTTATTCAACGTACAGTTTCAATTCTAAAATAATATGTTCGAGTATACGAACTTTAATTTGATACTGGCTAAGTTAGGAATACACACGTAATTTCCTTGGTAAATTATTGTTATTACTATGATCATATCGTGAATATATTGAGAAAAATTAATACTAAAACAACATTTTTCAACAGAAAAGAGTTCTATTGTTTACATTAATCCTAATATTTGCTGGGCTTGTCATGGTTAGCTTGAAAAATAATTACAATTTATTTATTCTCAGATCAAAACCCAATTTATAAGAATATTATGATGTTGTCAATAAAGCAAGTGCTTCACACCCCGGTGTTGATACTAGATCACAGCACTAAATCCATTTTTCTGGAAATATTACTGGATCTTCACATTTTATTTCCAAAGAAGAATTTGTTTTGTCTCAAACACACGATGATATATATGTGTTAGAGCAAACTTCTCTTGTATTAAAAGTGCAAAAAAATTGTCATTGATGCAGATCACATTGAATTACACGGCAGAAGAATCGTAGATATTTTCTTATTAATCAAACAAATACAATTAATGATCCACCACCCTCTAACCAAGTGTTCCTTTCAAGACATGTATCCTATCAAAGAAAAGTGTTTTAGATTGAAATCAAGAATTACTTTTAAATGTAAACTGTGCAAAATAGAGCAGGTCCTGTGAAAAGATAAGCCCAATTAGAATGTAATGGACGTCAACACTACCTCTGTATCGAGCACACTAACTACTGGTGGTGGACACGCACAGTTGGAGGAAATAACCGCAACACTTAAAATTCCAACAATGTCTTATAACACTTTCCAGAAATATCATGATAAACTAGCCGATGCTTTAGAGAAAACTGCACAACAAGATCTGGAGGAATCTGTACAGTTAGAGGTTGAAGAAGCAAAGAAGCGGGTCATGTAGACAAAGACGGTGCTCCCATCTTGACTGTTGTGGCAGATGTTAGTTGGGTGAAAAGATTATACCGTACCAATTACAGCTCCCTATCTGGTGTTGTAAGAACACAGTTAATAATACTATCACATATTGCGTACCTACAGTAAATACTGTAGTGTGCTCTTTCAGCCTTAGTCAGAACCAATATTCTCTATGGAGTCTCTGAGTAAAACAATGTGCCCCGTACATTAGTAGTAACAGAGTCATATAAATTATACAGGTCTCTTTACTTTTTAAAATACGCTAATATTTGTCTTTGTGTTTAATCTTTATTGGAACTGACAAATAATATGCTAGGTGGTTTAATGTGACTTATTCATTTATCTTAATTCGATAATATTAAAAAAAATTAAAACAAAAAATTTACTTATAAGTACTTGGCAAAAAAACGTAATTATTTTAATTTACCTATATGCATAATATACGTGTAATCAATACAATGTATTATGTATTACAAAATATATTATATTTATATATATCTTTTAGTATATATATATATATAATATATAATTAAACCAATACATATTAAGTAATACAACTATCGTATATAATGTATAATACTATGTAAATGATACATATAGATATTAAAGCCTATATTATACATCTCATATGTAAATATATCAGTGGTTCTCAATCTTCATAGCCACGTGAACCCCCTAACTAAGGAACAACTAACTATGGGAACCTTTGATGTGGGATGAAAAATTATTTAAACAAAATATTATAATCATACATTTATAGAATATTATAGGGGTAAATTAGTCGTAATTGTTTATTTTTTAGTCTCTTTTTTGCGTCACAATTTAATTAATAATTATATTACCCTTTTGTGTCTGATATTAGTTAAATATGATATAATTGGCACGTGCTCAATCTATTTATTGCGTTGCTTTAAGAAAATCAAAGACACATTTTAATAGTTATATATTTATTTTAATTAAAAATATGTTTACATATTTATATAGACCTGAAGTAATGAAAGTTGTTAGGTGACTCGCTACCCAATACGTCCGCATCCTTGCCATCCTTTATCTCGAGTGTCTCTCCTTGAGACGTACCTCAGTGCTCAACCAACGCTTTTCTCCCTCGAATTCCCCTGTCATATTCTTACAATTTCTTCAACCGTAAATAATGCAAATCCTTCCCCCGACCAACTTGCACTACCCACCTTAACTATACCATCGTAACGATGTATATTCAACCTTACAAGTAGACATAATAAACATATACCTATTCGGAAATATATTCTTTAAATAATTCAAAATACTGAGTTTAATAAATTATTATTCCAAAATTGGCTACATCATCTTTCGTTGGGATTTAATATGGAAATACATTTCTATTTTGTTAAGTCTACATCATTGTCTAACCCTATTATATAAGATTTTATAAAATATAAAAATGATATAAAGGTATGTCACGGATTCGGTGGATGATCTCACGACCTCCTGGACGAATTTTGAGAATATTTGATTTAATATATAAAAATCACATATATAAATTTTAATGGCATTTTGTAAAATATGTGTCTTATTTTAATCCTCCCTGAATGCAGTCAATTGATTATTTTTTAAATCATTATTTTGAGGATGGAATTGTTGGATTTTACACCCGAAAAGTATATTCATTGGGGTCAAAAAGAAGTATTGCACTTTATGCATATGTGCAGAAAGAGGAAAAGGAGAACCTAAAGGTCACACTTGTTACAAGAATTGGCGTACCAACCAGAGTTAAACAAATATGGAGGCAGGGTTTATACTCGATGGCTTTTTAACCAGTGTAACCATGTGTGGAGTAAGATATAGTAGACTTATTGCTGATGGCGACAGTAGTGTTTACAAGAAAATCTTGGATATTAGGCTTTACAAGCACATTACTGTGGAAAAATTTGGGTGTTGGAATCATCTTTTGAGAAATTACTGCAACAAAATAAGAGAAATAGTTGCAAACAGTTCGAAAGGCCGTTTCCCTTTGTTCTTCGTCGGAAAGTTGCAAATAACGTTGGCCGCCTGTAGAATGCTGTTACAAAGGCAATAAAACATCGACAAAATACATTTGATCTAGATAGAGTTCATCAAATGAAACTTGACATACTCAATAGTCTTGACCATGTGTTTGGAAATCATTCGAGATTTCTTGAGCGCAATTATTTTTTTTGATGGAATAGAAAAACTCAACATGTCACTCACAGTTGTACAGGATCTCAAAAATACGGGGGTTGTTACAATAGAATTATTAATGCAACTTCATTCTTGGCCAATAGTGCAAGAAGTATTATTGAAGATTGTATATTATAACATCACTCTACTATCACCCTCGTTGTTGATCTCTGAGCCTGCCATGTGTGGTACAAGAGGGCAGGTCATGCGATCTTGTGAGTGGAAGCTCAGTTCAACACACACTTTTCTTCTTGTGGACACTCAGTCCGGTAACTTAGTTGAGGTCAGTTTAATATGGCCGTGCTGTCTTGCACCTCTATCCAAAACAACCAGAGTTAAACAAATATGGAGGCAGGGTTTATACTCGATGGCTTTTTAACCAGTGTAACCATGTGTGGAGTAAGATATAGTAGACTTATTGCTGATGGCGACAGTAGTGTTTACAAGAAAATCTTGGATATTAGGCTTTACAAGCACATTACTGTGGAAAAATTTGGGTGTTGGAATCATCTTTTGAGAAATTACTGCAACAAAATAAGAGAAATAGTTGCAAACAGTTCGAAAGGCCGTTTCCCTTTGTTCTTCGTCGGAAAGTTGCAAATAACGTTGGCCGCCTGTAGAATGCTGTTACAAAGGCAATAAAACATCGACAAAATACATTTGATCTAGATAGAGTTCATCAAATGAAACTTGACATACTCAATAGTCTTGACCATGTGTTTGGAAATCATTCGAGATTTCTTGAGCGCAATTATTTTTTTTGATGGAATAGAAAAACTCAACATGTCACTCACAGTTGTACAGGATCTCAAAAATACGGGGGTTGTTACAATAGAATTATTAATGCAACTTCATTCTTGGCCAATAGTGCAAGAAGTATTATTGAAGATTGTATATTATAACATCACTCTACTATCACCCTCGTTGTTGATCTCTGAGCCTGCCATGTGTGGTACAAGAGGGCAGGTCATGCGATCTTGTGAGTGGAAGCTCAGTTCAACACACACTTTTCTTCTTGTGGACACTCAGTCCGGTAACTTAGTTGAGGTCAGTTTAATATGGCCGTGCTGTCTTGCACCTCTATCCAAACACTTTTATCAGACATAGTGCCTTGTGGATCATTTTTGTAACCGTAACGTCAACCTGTAGCTTGTTATGTTTAACAAAAGATTTCAGTTACCAATTAATAAACGTTCAATAACCTGGCATCAAACATTCTTGTTTATTAATCAGTGATGATAACCAAAACCAGTACGCTTCCAGTAACCAAATGGTTAATATGTGTAATGAACAAAAGAACAAACAAGAAGGAGATAACATCAAGGTTTCAACAGAACAGGTATTAGGATCAGAAAGTATCATGGAACCATATCCCGCTACCATGATCTGCCAAAAAGGAACACCATGCCCAAAAATCTTGATAATTTCTTATGGGTATTAGGTGTTTTGAATTCATTTATAGGGCGAATTTTTTCTGTATTTATGGATATACCCTTGTATGAAATTATATGCCCTGGGTATTCTATTTGTGTTACGCCAACTTATTTTTTTTATTTATGGTTAATCCCGATTTACGTAATCTTGTAAACACTTCTTTAAAATGAACTATATGTTCACTAATATTATTGGAGTACACCACTAAATCGTCTAGGTAATTATAAACGAATTTGTATCGAATATCTCCGAAGATAATGTTCATAGGCCTGGTTAAAACTCCTGATCCTACTGATAAACTAAAAGGGAAGTAATTATATTCAAACAATCGACTAAATTACAATGGAAAATACATGTTCCCAAATCTTTTGATAATGTTATATCTCAGTATTACCACATTTCGCCCGTTGGAGCACATCTAGGGGTCGCCAAAACCATTGCGTTTATACGTAAACATTTTTTTTTACATGGCATGGACAGTGACATACGTGCCAACGTTCGGGCATGTGAGATTTGTCTGCGATTTAAACCTGGTCAAAATTATAAATATGGATACTTGTCTTTGACAGTATCAGAATTCCCAATGCAACGTTTGCTCATAGATTTTTTTGTCCCATTAACCAGATCTAAAACAGTAAAAAACACATTCTTACGACTGTAGACGGATTTTATAAGTTTGTAATGTTTTTACCCCTAAGTAAATCAACGGCGGAGCAAACTGTACGTGCCTTAAAAATTAACATTTTCAAAAACTTTGGTTTATCTTGTTTCATAGTTTCTGACAATGGTTTTCAATTTACTTCTCACGTATTCAAAAACATGTGTTTTCAACTTGGTATTAAACATTACACTACTGTGCCTTATTATCTTCAGCCAAATTTATGCGAGAGATCACATATAAATCTAAAATCTGCTCTCATAGCCAATCGTAATCAGCACAATAGAGAGTGGGATTCTAATTTACACTGGCTAGAAATTGCTTTCAACAATTCTGAGAATAGTAGTCATAAATATACGCCAGCAGAACTGTTACTGGGCCATGTTACTTTCTGATATTCCTACCTGTTCTGTTGAAACCTTGTTGTTATATCCTTTTTGTTGGTCTTTTGTTCATTACACATATTAACCATTTGGTTACTGGAAGTGTACTGGTTTTGGTTATCATCACTGATTAATAAACAAGAATGTTTGATGCCAGGTTATTGAACGTTTATTAATTGGTAACTGAAATCTTTTGTTAAACATAATAAGCTTACAGGTTGACGTTACGGTTAAAAAAATGATCCACAAGGCACTATGTCTGATAAAAGTGTTTGGATAGAGGTGCAAGACAGCACGGCCATATTAAACTGACCTCAACTAAGTTACCGGACTGAGTGTCCACAAGAAGAAAAATGTGTGTTGAACTGAGCTTCCACTCACAAGATCGCGTGACCTGCCCTCTAGCACCACACATAGCAGGCACAGAGATCAACAGCGAGGGTGATAGTATAGTGACGTCATACTCTACAAGATGTAGATAGCAACGTTACAGAGCATTATAATGATGAAGTTTCTTAATATGTCGGTGGTAAATGAGTAAATTTCTATCTTGGAAGGAGCTATCTAGCAAGATGTGCAGCAGCAGTGATCCAGCACAACAGTGGTTTGACACAATTACAACTCCACAAAAGAATGTATGGAGAGAGTCCCGGAGCGTACTGCAAGTCAACGGAAATGCGTCGCAAAAGGAAAGTACACATTTAAAAGATCAAGCGCCAACGGGAGACCTGGTGGTCTAGGGGTAAGGTGTCAGACTTCTATGATGGCGTCCGGGGTTCAATCCTCGGTCCCGACAAAGATTTATCTGATTACCAAAACCTTCCTTCACCTCTGACAAGACATCTTGTGAATTCCAGGGAATTCCGCCGTGGTTCGGATTCCACGTTAAACTGTAGGTCCTACACTTCACCTCACAATTACCCTACCATTACACATTAGCGTAAGTGCGTACAACCCGAACGGGTAGTAAGACGCGGTGCTAATAATAATAATCAAGCGCCAAGATAAACCGACATGTTCAAAAAATATTTTTAATCTTTGTTCGAATAGAGAGAAGGATTATGGACCGCGTGAGCAACGTCTTGATATGGATGACGTCCAATATAAAATAGAAAGGGATTTCTTTATTAGTTCCTTAACCTTAAGAAAATATGAACGAAAATAAATTGAACGCTTTACTATTCTACAAATAAACAATGAAGAATGGTTAGAAGAAAGAAGAAAGCGGATTACAGCATCAAGATTTAAAACATTATGTAAAAGATGTCCACACACAGGCTGTGAGAAATTGGTTCAAGAAATTCTATATAGCTATGGTTTATCAACTATATCCATGGAGTATGGGGTAAAATATGAGGAAATAAACTTTATGAGGTATAAGTTACTAAAGGGTTAAAGGTAAATAATTGTGGTCTGTTCGTGGATGAAAGTCTCCCATTCCTTGGGGCAACACCAGATGGTATACTCAACGATGGTAGAAGCCAGGGTGGGACCATAGGGCAATATTACCTTGAACATGGTTGTAAACATTCTTGTGCCCCTACATATATACCGTTTACTGTAGGAAGATTAATATCTGAGGATGAAAAAATTATAGTACGTTTTCGTTAGGAAGGGATAACTATAGGACGTCTGATAATGAGGTGGTGATTTATCAGTGCACGGCGCGGTTTCTTTCCTCGCCACGTCCCAGACATGTCGGTTATACACCTTCAAGACATGATGATTGATAATTGCTAATTAATTGTCGATTATCGATTATCAGTGCCTAAATAATATTTCCGCTCGTTGATTTTCTATTTAACCCCAGTTACCCTGCCTAGTCTAGCTCGCCCCAGACATATTGATTGCTAATTGATAATTGATTGTCGATCGGCGCTCAGGAAGGTTTCTTTCCCCGCCACGTCCCAGACATGTCGGTTATACACCTTCAATGATTGAGCGCCTGGAAAATCACCCCCAACCGAGATTCGAACCCAGCCATGTTGATGATTGAGCGCCTGAAAAATAACCCCCAACTGATATTCGAACCCAGACATGTTGATTGCTAATTGAGAATTGATGAATGCCAATTGATAATCGATGATTGAGAAGGTTTTTAGCTTAGACTTCCAACCCCCTTACCCCTAAGCAGTGTTTCTTTGCTATTTCCCTCTTCTGCTAACGGGTCAAAACACCCCTCACCTTCAACCCTTTCCCTAAAACCCCGTCCCTCGGGTCAAAACACGACCCTTCCCCTACAACCACCCTTTCCCCTCCCCCAAAACCAGACTTCCATCTCCCTTACAAACACATCTTCTTCAACCCCTCCACCACAACCCCGTCCCTCGGCTCAAAACACCCCCCTAAGAACACATACCCTTCAATCCTTCCCCTACAACCATATCCCGGTTCAAAACAAACCTCCCCTAAAATCACATCCCAAAAAACTTTCAACCCTTCCCCTACAACAACATCCCGGGTCAAAACACCTCTCCCCCTTCAACCCTATCCCTAACAAACGCGTCCCTCTACCGCTAACTGCTCAAAACACTTTCTGCCTACATCCACCCTTCCCCCTCCCCTACGAACACATCCCTATAAACCACTCCACCACAACCCCGTCCCTTTGCTCAAAACCCCCCACCTCCCCTACAAACACATCCCCTTCAACCATTCCCCTACAACCCCGTCCCTCAGCTCAAAACACGACCCCTCCCATCCAACCATCTCCCCCCTTCAACCCTTCCCCTACAACCCGTCCCGCTTCCCCTAACGGCTCAAAACACTTTATCCCCCTACAACACCTCTCCTTCAACCCTAACACTACAACCACCTTCCCTTCAACCCTTACACTACAACCACCTCCCCCTTCAACCCTTACCCTACCCCTGTAAACATCCGTGAGTGTTGCTGCTTGGTAATTAATTGTTGATTAGGGGCGGGAACCCCATCGATTATTAAAGGTCTATTATCGATTATCGATGATTGATTATCAGTGCACGGTGCGGTTTCTAGCGTAGACAATGAATATAAATATATAATAGTATTGTGATGAGTTGTTGACTTGTCCTGTTGGTTTTTCCCCTGGCATGACCTTGAACATGATCATGCCTGTTAATTAGGGGCGTTGTACAGTAAATCAAACCCGGACCTCTGTAGTTGTTATTGAGGAATCGTTGAATAACAAAATAAGCTACTATAAATAATCAATTTCACATCGATACGGGATATAAAAGGGGCACACTTCTTGGTCGGCTATTTATAAGCGTTTGTAGAGCGGATCAAGATGGACAAGTTACAGCAGTTGATAAATATTGTTGACGCCGTGCAGACCTTAAAATTGAGTGATCTAATCGTCGACCAAAAGTACTCGGTGGATAGATTAAAAGCGGTCGATACAAAGTTCGGGAGACGCCTAATAGCCTATCTATATGGTGAGTTTTGTTTATTTTTACCCTGTTGTTTCGGTACTATAACAGATGAAGACGGGTGTGAGCTTAATAACGAAAAACTGTTATTTACCTGCGCTGGAGTAAAACCCGATTCAACCACCGATGTGAACTTTGAACGCGTTTAAGAGGCAAGGAGTTGGGTATCGGCAACGTATTGCACAGTAGACTTTACAAATCATCCAGCACTTTTAGAGGTCAGGTACGCTAAACATGTTTAGAAGCGGTTATATTAATTTAACGTTTGTGGGTCAGTGTGTGCTTATATGATGGCAGAAAATATTAACAGTGTGGATGTGAGCGATAGACATGTAATTTACAAAGTAGTGAACCACGACTGAGGTGTACCACAGGATCGAGGCTACAAAGAGTTCTGCGACTCTACCTTTCACACGATAAGACCCACTGAAGTACTACCCTACGTGAGAATCGAGGAGACCTATCTGTGTGATATGGAATTAGTTGTGTACAATTTTCTCAAAGGGGACGTTGTGGCCATGTTAACCATGCCTACAACATCACACTACCACAACCCACCAACACCCTTCACGACGCCGTCACCAGAGTACCCATCACCAGAGTCGTCTGTCTAGAGTACACAAAGACCTAAATAATATTACTGCTTGTAATTTAATTGCTGATATCAATAAAAAAAATTATAGTAAGAATATTTTGTTGGTAATGTGACAAGTTCACACACGTTATTCAATATCTTGTGATAGTGTACCAGCATTTGAATGGAGTGAGAGTTTAAAATAGCCTAGAATATGTTCAGCCTTTTGCGGTGGAAATGTTTGATCCCCTAACTCCTCTATCAGGCATGGATTCGATTTCAACCTCATCCCCTCTGATCCTGACAAAAACCTAAATAATATTTAAGGTAATGTGACAAGTTCACACATGGTATTCAATATCTTGTGATAGTGTATCCTCATTTGAGTGGAGAGAGAGTTGGAAATAGCCTAGAATATATTCAGCCTTTGATGGAGGAAATGTTTGAACCCCTAACTCTGCTACCAGGCATGGATTCGATTTCAACCTCCTCCCCGCTGGTCGTGACAAACACTTAAATAATATTGCTGCTTGTAAGGTGACAAGTTCACACACGTAATCTAAGCCACACGGTATTCTGAAGGTAGAGTTGGAAAATAACCTCAGCTTGATAGGTCAGTGTTCGAACTCCAACCTATCTAGTTCTTAATTTTTTATGTCAATAGTTATATATCTATCTATACGCCTATAAGGTGTCTATTTCTAAGCCACGCGGTATTCAATAATGAGCCCCACGTATGAGAACGGAAAATGTACACGCATTTTCACAAAGTGTGCAGGGGGCTAACATATAGAATGATCATTTGACAGAACGGGAATCAAACCCACATCGGCAGTGACGCCTTAGACTACGCTACCAGTGATACAGGTAAATTTACAAGTGTTATCTTTGTTGACCGCAGGTAAAGTAGCTATATGCGCTTAAGATAAGGTGTCAAGTTCATACACGTAAGTGTACCCGCAGGGAGAATATAGAAAACCTACTGGCGCTGATGAAGGAATCTATGGTGTGGATTTGTACAACACTCTTCTCTAGAAATGTATGGTCCTGTTCAGGATTTGAACCCTGCAGCCGTCGAGTGAGCTTTAAAACACTTGGTCAGGGGTGCTGGGGTGGGCCCCACTATAGACCATTTTGAGCGATCAACATTAACGTATCTAGGAGATGAACAGTTTATTGTGCTTAGCCCAAGAATCTCGATGTTGACCATGCGACAAAACTATAGTAGGAAGAACTGTAGTCAACAAGAGTTACTAACTTCTAAGTGTTGAAGAAACACTACGCCAAAGAATATAAACTCTGTTACCTAGTACACTGCTCAGCGCACATTATGATATCTGGCTTTTAGGTGAAAGAATGTATGTTTGACTCTGGAGCACAGGACAGAACACACAAATCCTTTACAGGTAGTAGATGGCTGGGGTTCTAATCCCTGTGACGAATAAAGTCGACAAGCGCCGCTGATGATGTCCCCTGGGCATGTTGATTACTAATTGATGATTAAAATAAATAGCCTAGAATATGTTAGGCTTTTGGTAGTAGAAATGTTTGAACCCTGATCTCCGCCAACCAAGAATGTGTTTAATATTTTAATGTTACGCAATACAAAAGAAGTGGAGTTAGACTATACTAATGATTGTTATAAAAACCATAATCACATTCTCCCCTCAGAACTGTTGATTTCACGATTTCACCATTTCTTCACCTAGGCCACACTGTATTCTGGAGGGGAGGTGGAAAATAGCCTAAGGTTGATAGGCCAGTGTTCGAAATCCAATCTATATAGTTTTAAAAATTTATCATCAGCTATCTATCTAAGGTGTCTAGTTCACCTAAACAGATGCATGATAGCGTACCCGCATATGCATGGAGGGAGAGTTGGTGTTCAAACAAGCATACAGGCAGTGCCCTGCTTAGGTACTGTGAAACATCCCTAGAATATTTTGGAGATGGCAACATTGCTTTACATAATGTTTGAGACGGAGCAGGAGAGAGAGAGGGTGTAGACGTTAAAACACAAACATAACAGTTTTTTACAATATTTATTTACAATAAAAATATATATTTAGATAGTGGCCTCTATACTAAAGATGATTTGATATGTAAAATAAAATAAATATTGGACTAGAAAAAATAGTAATCAGGTAGGTGGAGGATGGTATTGGCAACTAAAAAAAATATCCTGGGTGCATAAAATAAATCTTATAAAAATGGTATGTCGGTGGAACTCTCTAGAGTAAAAGGTTATTATTCAGCCCGTCTAAATGATCACCTTTTTGTCGTGGCGAGTGCGTTTACAATGACTCTGATATCCAAAAGACAAAGTTTTATAATCATCAATTATCCGACGTGGGGTGTAAACAGGCCTGTAGACTTTACTCTGCAAAACGGTACATACAGTCGAAAGACCTTTTATTGCAATTTTGTGTGGTATCTGTATGTATCTTTCCGCGGCCTGTTCAGTGACCATCGCTTTCAAAACGTAAAAATTAACATTGTTCCAGTTGCCGTAGTTTATGGTGATCACGCGAACCTTGCACACCGTTTTTGTTTGGCAGCGTCACCACCGACACAAACTCGGTACGCGTAATTCTTGGGACCGCCAGATACAAAGGCGATAATATAGCTTCCCGGACCGTAATCCTAAGTTCGTCAGTGAGGTCACCTAAAAAGTCTCCGGTCGGTGGACTTTAATCACCGGGGCGATCCGTGAATAGAACGGTATCAGTATAGTGATACAAAACGCTGTCCCCCAATTGTTCAAGAATGCTGTATAGGTGCAACCTAGCCATAGCAATAGTGTAGCATGCCACCTCCACTTTCCTATTAGGACTAGGGCGCAACGCGTCACGCGTATCCTTGTAATTGAGGAATATAACCTCATCATTTACGCCTATGACACTTTCCACGGTGATGTACGGATCCGTCAGGTACTTGTGGATGTCCTGATAGTCATTGACAACGGCTACATGTAGTAAATAGGGTATTTGCCCCAACTTTCCACATAGCGAATTTAAAAATAGATTAGCCAGTGTGTGGAGACCGGGATTTTAACAAACTGAGTAGAAATCGAGTTTTACCCCCTACTTTTCCTCATAATTTTGAATATATTCTAACTTTTCCTCTTTTGAGGTGCACTACTCTAGGCAACCACTGGCTTCTTGTTTAATTCTCAAAAATGGATCAATGCACCCATGAAAATGGCCGTCAGAACGTGTCTGACGGTCGTAAACAGATATGTTGTACTCCCACACTTCGTGTACTGCTTCAACGGTGTAGACTTTTTCAACGGCTGTCCGGATCTCGTCAATCACCCAGACGCCTGTCAACCAGAGATCTTTTTTGTCGTTGTGCTGACACACACCTTGATTTTCCTCCTCCCCGCATTTCCTGCACAAGATGAACATTAACTTGTCGTGCATCCGTGTAGGCACCACAGGCATGAATAAATCCCGCGGAGGCGTCACTTTAACTTTAGCTAAGCCTTCTACTTTATATATAGGTGGACAATTTAGATCCAAGTGAATTTTGGGGGGGCCGACGGGGTATTTTTTTATACTTGCAAACGAAACGATACAACGAACACACATCCAAGTACTTGATCATCTCAAGGTCTACTTCATGGAAGAGTTTGATACAATATGTACGCCCGCCAAAGAATGCATCCCTATCGCTGATGGGCTCCTTGGTATACACCTCGTGCCGGAGTACAAATTGCTTCAAGTCTTTGTCTGTGCGTGTCATTGCATTTAAAGTACACACCCACATCTCTACGGTCGTGTATCTGGCGTTCTTAAATTTTTCCAAACAAGCAATGGTCGCGTCATAGCTTGTCACCATGGTCTCTTGGCGGCTGTTTTTGATATAAGTGGTGCTGTTAGAGTAGAAGACAGGTTACCCGTGCCAATAGCAGCCCCAGAACTGAAATACGGTGGTGGTATCTCTAACTTTAACAACGCCGTTTACACGTCACCCTAACACATATTCCTCGTTGCCGTTACCCGTATGAAGTATAGATACACCACGTTGGTGATCCTCCTAGAAAGCCATTGTTCAGCGACGAGCGACTGTTGGTCTGCGCACCGGTAGCCACCGTTAGGGTTTATCGTACACACCTCTCTGAAAGGCTCAACCTTCAATTTCTCCACGAGCATGTCTCTAAACTTCAGACCATACAATATAGTTCCAAATCGCGGTTAAAATCAAAGATATAATTTTCTTTGACCAACGCGTCATACCATTTCTCAAAGTGCTCCTTTCCCTCGGCAGACATCTCACCGACGCCGTAGTCCTCCTTTGGCGGCAAGGGACCCCTATACCCGCGTTTTCTTTTTTATTGACAAAATGTGGGAAATGTCCCTTGGCCAAAGACACGTCCAAGCCGAAAGTTTTTGGCCACTTGGACAACGACATCGGGATAAAGTTCAGCGAGTCAATAAAGTGGAGCGTTGGGCCGTACACCCATGGACATGATTTTCTCAACGTTCATTATTAGATATGGAGTCCATTTTGACCCTACATCATGTACTTTAAAATGAAATTGCCATTATAGGCTTTTCATTATGCCCTAGGAGGGTGATATCTTTAAATTTTGACGCTTTACTCTGCTCTAAAAACAAAAAATTGGGCTATTGTGGTATCACCCCTGAATGTGAGAGTCCCATCGCCCCCACATTCTGTGCAATGATGCTCTTTTGCATCTGTATGAATGCAGGCCTTGCAACACGTCTGCACGATATATAGGATAGCTTCGTGCGAGTACGTGCCGGCCGTACCTTGAAGAAGAGTATCTTGTCTGCATTCAAAATCATAGAATACAAACATGAAATTACTCTTTTCCAGTGAAGGCTTAGATGGGGCCTTCTTAATATAACATAAATGGCCAAAAGGACGATGGGTCTCACATACTCTACAAAATATTTCATAACACCTGTGTGAATAATTTGATCTTTCCAAACTGAAAAATTGCCCGCATACCTCGCAAACCTTTTTGACATCAAAGATCGACATGTGACCCCTACAAAAACCGGGATGTTTATGGTTATAATGAAAACACGTCTGGGTTGTGAACCAACGCCCGCAGTATTTAGAGGCCACAAATCGGCCTCCACTACAAACCGCTTTAGCGTAGCACTTTTGCACGCGGATTCGCATTTGTGTTTGTTCTTATTACTGAACGGCAAACGGCACTCACGGAAAAAGTACCAGCACCTAAATGCGGCTGTCAAGTATGTTATGACGTCAAAATTGTTTTTCGTGTCGTCGTGAAAATACAAATCAAGTTTGCCCTTAAAGGACGGTTTGGGAGGGGCAGGCCCTTCGTATAGGACCTGTCTCCCCCGACGTTCCCTGAACAACATGGTTTTATATTCGGAGAGGTATGTTTGAAATTGTTTCAGTTCAGTTATTCCACCACCTTTCAAAAGATTCACATGGGCATCACAGCAAAGTTCCTCTGCTTCGTATTTTTGAATTTGACTGCCCTGTTTAATCTGTTTAACGGTGTTCACGTCCATGCATCCTGGCGATGCGGCTGCCATGGTTGTAGGTGTGGCGCCATTTTCATCATACATTTCAACTATAACACCCAAAAATGTCTTGACGTGGATTCTAACTGTTTAAAATAGCACATGACTTGGTGTTGATTCTAAATATTTAAAAAATAATGCTTAAGCAATGTGTTTGATATCAATTACAAACTGACCTATACCAAACCAACATTATTAACCGTGTCAGAAATAGAACCTTGTACAAGTGAACATGCACTCAAAAGTCCTGTCCACTGGCTTATAATGTATTAAACCAACATTTTTAATCGCATCGGGAATTGAAACCAATACAAGCCATCAGGCAACCACAAACGCTGTCCACGCTAACGGCTCAAAACACTTTCAGCCCTTCTCCCACAACCCCGTTATCCCTTCCTATCGAAGACGGTCTATAGTTTTTTCATTCTCAGATAATATTGAAAACAGTTTATATTTCCTTGGCAACCTTGAGTGGAAAAACATGTTTACTCTTATTGGACCGCCGTCATGTAACCCATAGTCACAGATTCTTGTAGGAACCGTAGGGTGAGATATAGAATTTCATTAAAATCACGTAATTTTTTTAGTTAGCAAGTTATTCCTGCACAAGAATAATTCAAAGACACGGTAGAAGTTCGAAAGTACGTATACAACGCTAGTGTTGTAAAAAAAAGAGTCGGTACATCACATTTGGGATTCGAACTCCCCGTCTTTGGTATTCCATTGTATACCGAGAGTGACGCCTCAAACCCTACAACCACCTAAACGGGTGCATTGCGACATTCATTTCCTCTAACCGGTATAAGTGAATGCGTGAATAGTGTTCCTGAATGACTTGGGAGGTCAACGTTCAAACCCGACCGGCTTAAATTAGCTGATATAACTCATCTAGGAAAATGATAGAAGTTAAGTTAACCTTACCCTCCTAATCTTGTAGACTCATTCCATTGTGTAAGAGGTATCAGTCAGAATCGTCTTGTGCAATTTGTCGGTGATGAAGAGATTGAGGTTTGAATCACAGATGGGTGTATTGAGGTATTTATCCTCACGAAAATGCAAGCACACATTCTATAAACAAGCAGTTTATTCAGATGGGTAATATGAAATACATAACCTTCTTTTTACGCGTTAGAGACCAGCTTCGATGACCACATAGTATACGACGTCACTCTCACATTAGATTATACTGCCGATGACAGGGAGATTGTGGTTCCAATTCCGGTTGTGTGTACTGAGTATGGATTTTGCTAAATGGTATTTTCACTCTCCTTCCACGAAACTGTTGGCACACTTCCTCTAAATATAACCTTTATTTTTCCTAACTCATTATAATAATTAGTACATATGCGTATAGCCTGAACAGGTAGTAAGACGCAGTGATGATGTATATATAATCTTAAGAAAGGGAAATAAAGAACTATCAGAATTAATTTGTAAGGCTACGCCCATCACATATTCATACGTCAAGCCATGTGATTTCTAGTACAAATAAAAGTTCTGCCAGAATCACATATTCATACGTCAAGTCAGGGACGGTTGTGAAGGAACCCGAGTTCGATTCCCAGACATAGATGAAAATGTATGTTTAAACATACGCCAAACCATGTGTGCCGTCTGCGTCCCACCGTGAGGTATAGTTGGAAGGTGTGCCACTATACGGCACGGCACTCACTCTGAGGAAAGGTCATAGAGGAGAGGATAAAGACAGTGAATTTGGGGTTGAGGTACGCGACGGACGATGAGAGAGATGAAAAAGATTGTACTGTGTAACGTGTTAATATAGTTGATACGTGGATTCGAGTGTAACTGCCCAATTTAAGTTAAAATAAAGCATTGTGAATTATGACGAAGTTTGCTTTCTTTGTTTTGATTGCCAGAGAAAACGTTACCCAGTCACGTAAAATAAGAATTAGGGCGTGTTTACTAGTGACGCATTGGTAATTTGGGGTATCGGGGAAATGAACCCAGTGGTAACAAAAAAATTGGTACAACAGATGGTAGCAGAGCGTTGTTTGAGAGACAAAATGGCAATGAGAATATCCAGAAATATTTAAAGTATTTAATTTCGTGAGTGAAGTGATGGAATACTCGCGGAGGGAAGATCACCGACAGCCTACAGTCCGAGAATCAACAATGATCACCTCAACGGTGGATGTCAAATGACGTCCAGACTGACCACACAAATAAACAACAAAGAACGATAGCAACAATCAGCTGGGACAAGAAAGTTTGGACTGGAGAATGGTCAGTAGATTGACTCGCTGTGCAAGGGTCTTGGAGCGTTTTAAAACTCGCCAGGTATTCAGGGATGCCAGAGGGTGACCCTCTTCAAAAAAGTTAAGTACACTCATATCCAAACATTATTAGTGTAGTTATTTTGGTAAATAGGGAGAAGAGAAGTACTAATTTTAATAGTATCGCTTCCAGTACTATTTGGTTGTGAACTGGATCGACCTTTTGGACTACTGTGTGCTAAGAGACAGTTCCTGGAAAAACATTTTCATAACTGTGGTAAATTGTTGGTGTAGTTGACCCAGTAGGGCAGAGGTCGTGATGGTGTGACCATGGATATATTGTGTAGAAGTTCGCTTTTGAAGAAGAGATCGACATAGATGTTAACAAGGTCAATGTTTTTTGAACACACATACCATGTCGTCATAAGACAGAACAACTTAAGGTTTGCAGAGCAATTAGGGTAGTGTCGGACGGGTCAGCTGTTGTTAAAAGAACATATCAAAAGAGAACATTCGTAAAAACAACGTGAACAAGACGGTTATTGGTAATTGTATGAGTGATTCCACTCCGCACTGAATGCAAAAGGTTACATGTTATCTAGATTAGTCCTTCAAACCGGGCGCTGACTAAATAAACCTATGTTGTTAGTGCTCAAAATCGATTTACTAAATAATTATGCTTTCTCGCGATTTAAAGAAGTGATAGCTAACCACTAGACAGAGTTGGAACATATTGGTAATTGTGCAGAATCATCTTCTACAAAGTCTCATTGAAGAGCAAACATTGGACCTATACTCTAAAACTAAGTTTGATTATGTTTACCTTTAAACTTATAATATAATTTGTGGGACTTGGGTATCAAAGGATGATGAAAATATTTAAGGGGTTTCATAAATTAGAGTACTCTTGTCTAATAAACTAAGTAGATTGGGATTTTGTTGTCAACATTAGGTGGGGTTCTGTTTATCAGGGGGAACTTTGGGATTTTAATGGATCGGTCGCAAATAGAATAAGTTTTGGTCTCTTTTATGTTAAGTCAATATTGTTTTCCCCCTATAATTAAGTATATTATTTCGTACTTTAAGGGATTCCATGTATAATATTAGATGGTTAATGACACTCCTTTATCAACAAATATCTAGTTTGGACATTGTTTACATTGAGTTACGTCAACCCTTTCGACGTATTCAAGGAACTTTGATTAGTTTACAACACGTTTGGAGGTCAAACTACGTGTACTATCATGTCAAAATTGTTATTCCGTCATAGTCTATTATATTATTATGTACTTTAAGGGATTACATGTATTATATTAGATTGTTAGTAACTCTCTTCTATCAATAAATGTTTAGTTTGGACATTGTTTACATTGAATTACGTGGACCCTCTCGACATATTCAAGGAACTTTGATTAGTTTACAACGCATTTTGAAGTCAAACTACGTGTACTGTCATGTCAATATTGTTATTCCGTCATAGTCTATTATATTATTATATACTTTAAGGGATTCCATGTATAATACTAGATTGTTAGCTACTATCTTTTATCAACAAATGTTTAGTTTGGACATCGTTTACATTGAGTTACGTGGACCCTCTCGACATATTCAAGGACCAACTTTGATTAGTTTACAACACGTTTGGAGGTCAAACTACGTGTACTTTCATGTCAAGATTGTTATTTTGTCATAGTCTAGTATATTATTATGTACTTTAAGGTATTTCATGTATAATATTAGCTCGTTAGTGGCTCTCTTTTATAATCAAATATCTAGTTTGGACATTATTTACGTTGAGTTCCGTGGATCTTTTCAACGTATTCAAGGAACTTTGATAAAATTCAGCACGTTTGTTTAGCAAACTGGGTATATTGGGATTTGGTTATTAACTTTAGGTGGAACTCTGTTTGTTATGGATAACTTTTCTTGGACATTAGCCATTTCGGATTGACATAGCAGATCAAAATTTGTTTTCTATACTTTATGTTACATCAGTATAATCTCGTCATTGTGCGATATATACACATAAACTTCCGAACTTTGGGGTATTTTACGTATAATGCGTTAGAATGTTAAGAGGTCATTACGTCAGTGATGTGTGGTTTATAAATCCTGTACATTGTATAGCGAGTGAAGTTACATACCCTACCCAAAGAACTTTGATAACTTACAGGACACTTTTGCTAAACTAAGCGTTCTAAGTTTTATGATAAAGGATGGAGCTCGGGGTATAAGATGAGACTTTATTAATGTTTGAGGATCTTAAAATTGTTCTTATGGAAAGGGTTGCCGAGAGTCCAAGAGTGGGTGGAATGGCTCACACTTGTTTGCGTTCAAGGAACCAAAGGGCACAATGTGCCTGCCGGGAAGTTAGCCAATGGACAACCCTTAAAGATCGAAGAAAAGGCCAAAGTATCGATGGGGATAGGATCGTTTACGTGGACTGCCTGATCTTTGATATCTCCCTCATTAGTCACAGATGCCATCTTAGGGTAGAAATTCATAGGGAATTTGGGACTGAAGATAGATGTTCGCGAAGAGGAGATGACGTTCCCGTTTGCGACAGGAATCGTAGTACTATTAGAGATAATAGGTGACTTGGGAGAGAGGGCAGTTATTATGGTGGGCGAATTGCCGAAGGTGAAATCGGAGATTCTAATGGAAGAATTTTCGGACGTATTGACGAGTAAGTTCGGGCGTACTGACAAAATGAAACACTCGATTGAACTAAATGATCCGACACCGGGGAGATCCAAACATTATTACTATGAGCCTCCCATGTTGCAGATATTAAAAGACCACATAAAATCTTTAGAACAGAAGGGTATAATACGACGCTCCAGCAGTCCCTACGCTTCTCCTTGATTTATGATTTCTAAAGAAAATAAGGAGGAACGATTAATTATACACTACAGAAAGTTAAATCAGAAGATTAAATATGAGGTGACACCAATGCCCACCATAGAGATGGCGTTGCAGTTCTCGGGTGGGGCCTCAGTGTACACAATTATCGATCTTAATAAGGCATATTACCAGATTCCACTGTCCGAAGAGACCAGACCATTGGCTGCCTTCATTTCGCAGGTTGGGTTGTACAAGTTTAACGTCCTACCGTTATGTTTAGCCACCGGGGACCAAATACTCACACGACTATTGAACAACATTTTTGGGGAAATACAGCACGTTTTTTTGTTCAACTATTTAGATGACCTCGTGGTATACTCTAAAAATAGGCAAGAACATGTGGAACACGGGATAGAAGTGCTCACTAGGCTCCGAAATCAAGGTTAACGGTGAATCCCGAAAGAAATACGATTCACGGTATCATAGATTGATTTTTTGGGACACCGTATCTCTTCAAAGGGGTTGTCTATTAGCCCAGAGAGGACCCGAGCGATTCGAGAGTTCCCTTTACCCAAAATGGTACGCAAATTAGCCCAGTTCCTAGCAATGGTAGGATTTTATGGACGGTTTATTCCCAACCTTTCGTCGAAAGCAGGGGTGCTGTACGAGCTCAAAAAGACTGGAAACCCTCTCAGATGGTCATAAACCAGCAAGAAAGCCTTCCGTTACCTTTAAGAGGACCTTATAACCCCACCGGTCTTGAAGATGGCGGATTACAAACAGGGGTTCATATTACAGACGGACGCATCGTCAATAGGCTTGGGAGCGGTGTTGGCCCAGAGATAAGCAGGAGGTTTGCGGCCGGTAGATTATGCCAGTAGGGTATTACAAAGTCATGAGAAGAACTATCTTACATATGAGCTGGAAGCTCTGGCAGTAGTGTCCGGGACGAACAAATTCCGAGCGTATCTGGAACATAACCAGTTCGAACTACATTGTGACAATCAAGCACTGTCATGGCTACTGAATTACCCCAGACAGACAGGGAAAATTGGGAGATGGATAGAGAGACTGACCTCCCTACGGTTCGAAGTAGTCTACCTCCCGGGAAAGGATAATTGCGTTCCTGATAGCTTGTATCGGATGTTTGAAGAAGGTGAGATTGGAGCCACGAAAGGAGAAACAGGAGACCTGGTTTCTCTGGGAATATTGGGACAAATGCCAGAGATCTTTTCGTCCATTAGGTTAGCATAAAAAAGGTAACGCGTTCTGGGTAAGGTTTGTAGGGATCTTTCTGAAGGAAAATCTGTGGCTAAATTTAAAATGCAAAAAGGACTTCTATTGACTAAACCCTCAGGAAAGGCGGGTTGGGAGGTCACTGTTCCGGAAATACATATCGACGTCACGATAAGGTATAACCACGAATTTCCCCTGGGAGGACATTTGGGGATGGCGAAAACTCTTGCAAAAATAGGAAAGATGTTCTATTGGGAACGTATGAACCAGGATATAAGAGAACGTGTAAGTAGTTGCAGGACGTGTACCCGTGGTAAACAAGCCCAGATGACAAGATACGTTGCGTCCTGCTCGGAGGTAACAAACTTCCCAATGCACAGATTGTTTATTGATATCTTTGGACCTCTAACCCGGTCGAAAGTGGGATATACGTATATTTTGACAACGATAAACAGATTTACCAAGTACGTTTGTATGATGCCCGCTAGGAGAGCGATGGCGGAGGCAGCAGTGAAACTACTGGATGAAAACATCATCCGTAATTTTGGGCTACCTTGTACTATAGTATCCGACAACGGGAATTAGTTCTGGTCGGGAGCCTTTAGGGATATGTGCTTCACGAAGGCACACGTCATATTACTACTTCTCCTTACTATCCCAACCCGTCCCAAGCGGAAAGGTTTCACCGGAACCTGAAAAACGTGCTCATAGCATATCATCACGCAAATCATAGAAATTGGGATACGAACCTGACGTGGCTACAACTCGTATTCAACACAGCTGACACATGTGAGCCATGGAAGAACCCCATTTGAGCTCTTACTTGGGTATGAGCCATTACAACCAATCAATCTCCAGTGGGAGATATTCCCGAAAGACTGGGACGAGAAGCCCGCCCAGTCGTCTAAAAAGGGCCCATGATACTGTATCCTGACGGCACAACAGAGGTAGGGAACCAGTCCCGTACAATTTAGGGGATTGGGTGGTTTGGAAGATGCATAACATAAGCCAGGCGGGAGAAGGAGTTATCACTAAACTAGACTATAGGTGGTCCGCTCCGGCTATTGTTGAACGGTTCTTGACACCTGTTACGGTGAAGTTAAAGGAGCTAGAGTCGGATTGACTCGCACGGAAATCTCACGTTAGCCAATTGAAACTGTACCACGGACCAGTAGAATCGGGAGGAGGGACAGAGGGTTCCTCGGACTAGGGGTTACCCCGGCTGATTTGTATAACTTATGAATTTTAATATGTTTTGACTTGTTTTGTTTACGTTGGTCCGTTGACGTGTTTGGTTGAAACGGGTCAATGTTGTAATTAGTTTTAAGGTTTAATCTGTAAGTTTTCATATGTATTTGCGATTATAGATTTGTGTATTTAGGTGATCTCCTGAAATATTCTTTGTGTTTTCTGTTAGAGTTTGAATTCTATGTATTTATATGGATTTAAGTATATTTTGTGATATTTGCCTTTTGATTATATATTGAAGATTTTCTTTGTAAAAGGGAAGGGAGTGTGTGCCGTCTGCGTCACACTGTGAGGTTTGGTTGGAAGGGGTTCCGCTAGGCGGCATGGCACTCACTCTGTGGAGAGGTCCGAGAGGAGAGGATAAGACAGTGAAGTCGGGGTTGAGGTTCGCGACGGATGATGAGAGAGATGAAAAATATTGTACTTTGTAACTTGTTGATATAGTTGATACGTGAATTCGAGTTTAACTGCCCACTTTAAGTTAGAAAAAATCATGGTGAATTATGACGGGGTTTGCTTTCTTTTGTTTTGATTGCCAGAGCGAAACGTTACCCAGTCACGTAAAATAAGAATTATGGCGTGTTTACCAGTGACGCATGGGTAATTTGGGGTATCGGGGAAATGTACCCAGTGGTAACAAGAAAAATTGGTACACATGTGATATACTGACGATATTTTAAACAACCATAAACCCTGTCCAATGGCTTATAATTTATTAAACCAACATTTTTAACCGCATCGGTAATTTAAACCAGTACAAGTGAATAGACAGACACAAACTCTGTCCACTGGCCTATAATTTATCAAAATAAAATTTTTAATCGTTTCAGGAAAATAACCTTGTACAAGTGAACAGGCATCCACAAGTCCGGTCCCCCATGGCTTATTATTTATTAAATCAACATTTTTAACCACGTCGGTAATTTAACCCTGTGCAAGCGAACAGGCAAACACAGCCCCCTCCCTACCCCCCCCCCCCAGATGCTGCCTGATAAGTAAACGTATAGAGAATTTAACCCTGTACCAATATAAATGCTATTAACGAGTTAAGCTTACATTGCAAACAACAATCATATTTTTCTCTCTGTAGCGAGGAGGTGAAATAATCTGTCTATTTATAAACGATTGACTATAGTATTATTTCAGTGAGATGTTACTCACATATTAGGCGATCTATCAGTTCGAGTTCGGCCAAATTATCGTTATACCCCTCGGGGATGACGGCCGTGATTGCTTGAGACCCTAGCGGTGCTTGCATACCATCCTAGGTGTCCGGGGGACATATTAGACGATCTAACGGGTTGTTATAAGCCCCGAACGAGTCTTCGATCTCCGGGGTTTGCACTCGCACACCATCAGATGACCCCTCGGCCTTTGGGGGTGGTGGCACGTCCCTCAACCCAAAATTCTGGAATTAAATTAGTACATACTAACTACTATCACGGTGGGGGGTAAAAAATACAATTAAACACTTCCAAAATATATCGTGGGGCCTCTAATTAACCATGGACCAGTCGTTTTCTGCCAAGAAAATCCCTACCTCTGTAAATAGTGCCAAAGGTTCCGGACTATCGGGCGCCACCATGGCTCCAGGTGCCAGGGTGCCTCTTCTAAAAAAAGAGCAAATACCTCTGTACAGCAAAAATGTAATAAGTAAATTAGTTACCATTAAAAACATACAAAGCGCTTTAAAACATACCTGAATTTAGCCAATTTTCCTGCGCATCAAAACTCATCATGATGTTTTTTGTTGCAAACACAAATTTAAATTACCGACTGTGATAATTTTGATGTCTATTTATACTCTTTCGCTTTGTTAATCCACGTTTCCTCAATAACAACTACAGAGGGCAGGGTTTGATTTACCATACAACGCCCCTTATCGACAATTAATTAACAATCAACAGGCATGGTCATGCACGGAAGAAAACCAACAGGACAGAGCTTTGTCACAAAAACATTGTAAGATAACATATTCTAAATTATCGCCAGCGATATTGTTCTAGATTCTATAGTCCCCGCTAAGGATGTAGGGAAGGGGGTGGGAAGACTACGCTATAAGCCTTCTCAATCATCGATAATCGATAATCGACCATTATTAATCGATGGTGTTCCCGCCCCTAATCGACGATTAATTACCAAGCAGCAACATTGACGGATGTTTACAGGGGTAGGGTAAGGGTTGAAGGGGAATGTGGTTGTAGTGGAAGGGTTGAAGGGGAAGGTGGTTGTAGGGGGAAAAGTGTTTTGAGCTGTTAGCGGAAGCGGGACGAGTTGTAGTTGAAAGGTTGAATGGGGGGAGGTGGTTGCAGGGAGGAGTCGTGTTTTGAGCCTAGGGACGAGGTTGTAAGGGAAGGGTTGAAGGGGAGGGATGTTTTGACCTGGGATGTGGTTGTAGGGGAAGGGTTGAAGGGGTTATGTTTGTAGGGGATGGGGTGTTTTGAGCCGAGGGACGGTGTTGTGGGGGAGGGG
>CABFOW010005209.1:3816-21277 GCA_902141385.1 Timema californicum
TATCTGATTACCAAACCCTTCCTTCACCTCTGACAAGACATCTTGTGAATGTGGGGAATGCCAGGCCTCCACCGTGGTTCGGATTCCACGTTAAACTGTAGGTCCTCCATTTCATCTCACAATCACCCTACCATTACACATTAACGTAAGTGCGTATAACCTAAAAGGGTAGTAAGACGCGGTGCTAATAATAATAAGTCTCATAGACCCTTCTGCCACAGAGACTAGTGTATAAAGGTCTTACTCACGCACGTAATGTCCCGCAATACACAAAGACTCACTGATGTGAAGGCAAAGGTATGATCATTTAGATAACGTTGAATAGACAAAGACAGCCTCAGTAATACCACGGTTCATCCGACTCTTCTGTTGTTGACTTCTCAACGATTCACTCACTGAACCGTGCCCTTTGGCTTGGTGGTTAGGGTGGCTGAGCTTCGAGCCCAGGTGGTAAGTACCCACGGCTATATCTAAACACAGCATTTTATTAGGAAACCCTTTTTCGACCCTCGACATCTTTCAAATTTGACATTCAAGAAATATATATGTATTTTTTTTAGCACTACGTCTTACTATCCGTTCGGCTTATACGCTTATGACCCGCCTCGGTGGCGTAGTTGGTTAACGCGCTTGTCGTGTTGAGCTCGACTGCTGAGGACGGGGAGATTGAGGTTCGAATCTCGGTCGGGTGAACTGGGGGTGTTTTTCCTTAATGGTTTTCCACTCTCCCTCCATGCAATTGCGGGTTAATTTCCTCTAATTCAACCTTCCCAATTCCTAATCCATTAGAGTAATTAGTACTTAAAGCGTATAACCCGAACGGGTAGTAAGACGAGTTACTAATTATTATTATTATTATTATTATTATACGCTTATGTACTAAATAAGCAAGTGGTGTACAACCTGAGCAGGTAGTAAGACGTGGTGCCAAAAGAATAATTAAAACAAGATAAAGCTAATGATTTTAGATGTTGGGAAGGTTATATTTAGAGGAAGTGTGGCTGCATTTGCATTGAGGAAGTGTGAAAAACCGTTTTAAAAGAACCTCAACATACCATATTGAGATCCAAGCCTCGATCTCCCCCGACATCGGCAGTCTATTCAACTTACAGTAGCCCCATGGCTTCTTTGGCACTGACTGACAGCTGACAGCTGAAAGCTAAAAGCTTTGCAAAGCTACCAGACCAAATTATGTATCCCTACGCTGAACCATATGATCTGCAAAAAACAAACAAACATGTGTTTAGCAGCTGTCACTTCTGATGGTCAAAATTTAGGTATATACCTAAATGTTGAGTGTCAGATGTCAGCATGTGAGCTGTCAGTCAGCACCAAAGAAGCCATGGGGCTACTGTAGAGATAAACACGTTAGACGATACAGACACCAAAGAATTTTTTTTGATTAATTAATTAATTAATTATAAAGTTAAGGTTTAGTTTTTCTTTACATTATTATTCAAACATGTTAAGGATGTAAATACATTGTAATATTTTTACTTAGGCCATTATGGTAACATGAATTTCCAGTTTTCAAATAACGGTATTCCTGTGAAAATTTGAATTTAGATCGCAGTGGCGTGTCATGGAGAGTTGCTAGGTTACGCAACTGTACACATTGTTTGCCTTTTAAGGTAACAAGGTTACCTTGCACTATCCCACTATGGTACAGCTTATAGGATAGGGAAGACCATAGCGTAATTTGTCAACGTAGGACTGTTACATTCCAGGACAAATGGAGTATACTTTTGAATTGATTTAAGCACCGAGTAGAACAATCATTGACAGGTTTTTAACGAACAATACATTCCAATTTGAGGTAAGTAGAGAAGAGTTTATGTATGCTTGCTAAAACGGTGACAAAGAGGTTGAGAATATGTCACAGGTAAAGTTTCAACACGATTTGGCTACCCTGGCACACATTCCATGCCACGCCACTGATATACGCTCTAAGAAGAATCTTTTATAAAAAGCTCAAATAATTTGTTTTTGTATTTCCGTGCTTTGATTTTTTCCCCCTCACCCTTCCAGTTTAGTCACATATTATATTTTACACTAAAGGAGAAGCAAGGTAAAATGTTGGAAAATGCATCAGAATTTGCATGGAGGTAACCACGGCTTGTATTCAAACCCCTCACACACCATTAATGTAAAAAAAAAGAAGACTAGACTGGTTCCTAATCTGCTTTTCGCCCGCCGGTGTAGGCTTAACAGACTCAATGGTTAATCAGCAGTTTATTAAAAAAAATTACTAATTTTATTCTAAAAGAATTTTGTAAAATCAATTTTATATGAGAGCCAATTTAAAACTTAGGCTAAATAATAATCACTTAAGATTTATTTTCTTTTTTAATCCTTGCTCTCAAGTAAAAATAATCAAGAATCTACATCATAATATGATTTACTCTATAAAGGTAAATATTTGGTTTGAAAGGGTTACTAACTAAACTTAAGAATATTTAAAATTAAAAAAATGTCCAAGTTAAATATTTTTAGTTGATTGTCCGTAGATTTCTATCGCTGGTTTCAATGGTTAGTCCAAGGGACGGAGATCTTGACGCATGCGCAGTAACCTCACCTCAATTCAAAACAAAATTTGACCTAAAAAAAATGCATTTATATATTTAGTTTTGATAACATCTATTTCTGGTAATTTTAAAATGTTTATTTGAGATATTTTACGTGACACTTTCTGAACCGACTGATTATATAAAAACACGACTTATAAACTAACTTAAATCTATAACAGACACAACAACCAGCCCCCAGACATTAATTCATCACTGTTAAAGAGGAAACCCACGGTTTACCATTAATACATTTTTCGGCAATGATGGTAAATGAACCTAGGACCTTTAGTTCAATAAGCTGATTCACGACCGACTGAGCCAAGGTGTCGGACATACAAAAAAATAATTGATTTTTTTTTTAGGATTCTGTCACACTACCCCTTATGGTTATAAGCACATAAACTAATTACGCTTATGTGTTAGGGAAGATTAATCTGTAATCTAGAGAAAATACACCTGCATTTGCGTGGAGGGAGTTTATAAAACCATTTAGAAAACACAGTCCTCAGTACACCCGACCGGGATTCAAACCCCAATCTCCCCGTCACCAATAATACACGTTAACACAAAAGTGATATCAAATATTCACGTTAGGGTGACCTGGCGGTCTAGGGGTAAAGTGTCAAGACTTCTGTGCTGGCGGCCGGGGTTCAATCCTCGGTCCCGGCATAGATTTATCTGATTACCAAACCCTTCCTTCACCTCTGACAAGACATCTTGTGAATGTGGGGAATGCCAGGCCTCCACCGTGGTTCGGATTCCACGTTAAACTGTAGGTCATCCATTTCATCTCACAATCACCCTACCATTACACATTAGCGTAAGTGCGTATACCCCGAATGGGTAGTAAGACGCGGTGCTAATAATAATAATAAATATTCACGTTCCTTAACTATAAACAATTTAAAATAATATATACAATTACCTTCATTAAATAAAACTAAAATTAAATATATATGCTAAATGGTTAAAACAATTGTTTATAGCCTTTTATTATTTTTGCGTGTAATTTACAATCTTCTCACCCATACTGGTGGTTACATAGTCTAATGCGTCATCCTCATAATATACCGTTTTTTTGTTGACAGCATAAGGTTAGAATCTTGGACAACCCCCCTTGGGAGGGGACAGGGGCTTACAAATTTTATTTATCACTATATTTTCCCTCCATATCATCGCCGTACAACAGCTGGTGCATTTTATCTTTATAAAAAAAAGTAGCATCACAACCACCTTCCTTTAGATTAAACCGTTAATAGCTCTTGGCGTGTTAAACGTAATAATAAACCTAGTAATAAAATACCACCTCTCACTTATTGACTTGCTTTAGCTGTGGGGTGGGTGAGTATAAGGGGGGTGAGGGGGAAGGTAGAATGTCGTGCACAAATGAAGACGTCACACAACCTCATAATTACCACCCATGAAATACGAACCGAGGACCTTTACAAAAGTCCCTACTATAAAAGAGCTTATCATGAATGGGATGAAACACAAACACATAAAATACAGTACGAATAAAAAAAAACCTGCCGTTGCATTAAAAAGAGAGAAGAATATTTTCTTTCATCCAATGAAAAAGGACTGTAAGAAGTCTTACGACGGGAAATCCCCTCCTCATGATGGCTCCAAAAAAGCTCTGGTTGCACAGGTTTTTAAAGAGACGATCTATGAGAAGGGAGGAAGAGGGCGGCGGGGATATACCGGATAAAGAAAAGGGTGGGGAGGTATTATTACATACTATCCCTCTATTTTTTTTTATAGCTCCGTCAAAAGGGCAACGATGGTCGATTCTGAAACTTGTTTCGTAAGAGTCATTCGATCCACGAACGACTCCACCCACGTTCATAAAAGGACGCCTCTTTTTTATATAATGGCTTATACTTTAGGGGAAGTTTGGGGGAAAAGGAAACTCAAGTGAGGCCTTCGGATAAGGCGATGGACGTTGGAAATACGGGTCCCCGTTGTGGAATGGTAAATGGCGTTGCTTACTTGGGTGAATTCGAAGCTGTTTTACGAAGCATGTTGCCTTAATAAAGTCCAAAGATTACAACAGGGCTCCTTTTACTTAACAACCCTATAGTTTGAGTTTTATTAATATAAAAGAAAAGTTTGAAAATTTGACAATAGTTGATTAAGACTTTTTGAACATATTTGCGAAGCTATGAAACTGGGCTCGGTGAAAAAAGGGCTTTAGATTTAGCCTTCCTCTATAGTAGCGTCTCGTAGCTAAAATTAGTGGGGGTGCTGTTCCAGAAAATATTTAGCCTTTGTTTTAAAATTGTGTAAAAGGAAAAAAAAACATGTATAAAAAGAAAGTTTATTCAGGAACTCGATAAAATCTTAACAAAAAAACCAAACATATTTTACTATATGAAACTGGGCTTGGTGAAAAAGGGCTTTGGATTTAGCCTTCCTCTACAGTGGTGGCTCGTAGCTAAAATTAGCGGGAGTGCTGTTCCAGAAAATGTTTAGCCTTTGTTTTAAAATTGTGTAAAAGGAAAAAAAAAACATGTATAAAAAGAAAGTTTATTCAGGAACTCGATAAAATCTTAACAAAAAAAAAACCAAACATATTTTACTTACTTTAACTTAAATTGTTATAGCTCAAGCTTGAGCTATTCATTTAAAAATGAAATCCATTCTTCTTGTTTTAATTAGCGCAAAAAGTTCAATAATTTTCTCCTTAATCTCTGGCTGACAATTGAGGAAATTTTTCTCCATTGAAAGTACTACAAGCATATTTAGTTTTTTTTGTTAAATAAAAGAACCGAAAAAAATGAATCAAATAGAATATCTGGAAGCAGAATAATAATCTAATTCTACACTCTTCTACAACTTTATCACATTCAAGAATATGGTACATGGTTTCAAAGCACAACACATGCTGAGTAAAGAAATAACTTCCTTCCACCATTATGCCAGAGCCGGCACAGCGAGAGCAACAGTGCTCTCTCTACCTTGCAGTCCCGCCTTCCTCCCCACACCCCTCCTATGTGTGCATGCGCACAACAATCAAACACCACGTCGTTGGAACTGTGAAGGGCACAGTTCCATACAAATATTTTTGTATCTTTTTCATAAACTGGGGGATTGCTATTGAAGTACTGACATTAAGCTTAAGGAATATATATTGTACTACAAAAATAAAGAAAGAATTAAAGAAAAAAAGGCCTCCTTATATTAAATGTTATCGATGATATCAAGTGGAAATAGGGGGTGCTGCAGTTCCGCAGTGCCTATACACGAGCCACCACTGTTCCTTTAACAAAATAAGGTCCTTACCTTGATATAAAAAGTTTCATAGTTTTTGCCTCCTATTTCTCATAATATTAAATACAAGATAATTAAATACAAGATGATGTTTGAACCAGAAAAAATACGGAAGTGTGGTTTATTATATTCTTAACTTTACAGCAGCGAAAATTCTTGGCGGTTTATTAGTTGTTTTTTTCCATTTTATAATAATTATTTCTTGATTGTATAGTATTAAAAAAATTTAAAATACTTTCTCTTGTATCTTTTTATAAATTTAATTTTTTACTCGCGTTATTTAAAGTGGACTTTATGAATATTTGACTATATTATAACACAATTTCTAAACTAACTTAAGAAGAGACACAACATCTATACTCCTGGCTATTAGTTTATCACTGTTAAAATCGAAACCCGGCACCCCTATCTCAGTAGGCAGACATGCTACCAACAAACCCAAATGGGTGACCTGGCGGTCTAGGGGTCAGACTTCTGTGCTGGCGGCCGGGGTTCAATCCTCGGTCCCGGCACAGATTTATCTGATTACCAAACCCTTCCTTCACCTCTGACAAGACAACTTGTGAATGTGTGGAATGCCAGGCCTCCACCGTGGTTCGGATTCCACGTTAAACTGTTGGTCCTCCATTTCATCTCACAATCACCCTACCATTACACATTAGCGTAAGTGTGTATAACCCGAACGGGTAGTAAGATGCGGTGCTAATAATAATAATAATAATAATAGTAACTAACCCAATGTGCAGATATTCACTAGTTTAATTACACTGATTTATATATACCTTATATTTAGAGACCCGTAAAAATCGTTTTATTTTAGTTAAATTTAGTTTTTTAAATCTCACTTTTCGATACTATTTCGTGTTTATTCAAAATTACATGTTATATGAGTTGTTTAAGTATTATTTACATATTGAGACAATGTATACTAAGTTAAAATTTACTTTTGAAACCTTATATAGCTGCTTAAAATTTTTTTTAATCAAGTTTATCTGCAAGTTTTACAATTTTGTAGCCTAAAGCTATTATACACTACAAGAAAATACTAATCAAATTACAGCATGGTCAAAATGAAAGATTAATTTCTTCTTAATTTCATGTTAATTTAAAGATTTTTCAAAACCATTGTAAATTATATCTAAAAACTATCAAAGTAAAAAGTACTTGATCCTTTTTTTTGTATGGCACTTTTCGCTTTATCGCGTCTCACAATTTTTTACTGGGTTGTACTTACTTTAGTCCACTTACTCCGTCATCAAATCTGCTGACAGCTTTTTCAATCACTTCTATAATGTTAGAAGCCTGAAACTTTGTACATATTCTTAATTCGCGCATTAATAAATTCTACTAAAATTTGAGCTAGCTTCACAATTAATTACAGTCTTTTATATAGGGCCAGCTTACTCCCTCTCTATATCATCAAAACTTACGAACGCTTTTTCAGTCACTTCTAATAAAGATGGCTTCCTTCACCTCTGACAAGACATCTTGTGAATCTGGGGAAAACCAGGCCTCCACCGTTGTTCGGATTCCACGTGTTAAACTGTAGGTCCTCCATTTCATCTCACAATCACCCTACCATTACACATTAGCGTAAGTGCGTACAACCCGAATGGAGTAGTAAGACGCGGTGCTAATAATAATAATAATAAAGATAGAAAACTGAAACTGTGAGACTTATCCTAATTCAGGTGACAACGCATTATATTAAAATTTGAGTTAAATCTATAATGCGTTAAACGGTGTAGCCATTACAGGTCATAAATAGGCTTATCAGCTATCCTGTATTTATATCTAAACCGGATATTGGGCCTTACATTATCCTTTCAAAATATCCTATTTAAATTTACATAACTAAAAAATAATAATATATAAAAAAAGTTAAAAAAAATATATCTTACACCGATAAAATACAATATGTGTCATCTACTCCTACAACATAAAGGAAGTTCACAAGCATGGCCTATATTCCATTCACGGTAGGAATTACTCTCTGAAAGGTCTTTTTTCCTACCAATATCCTACTGTATATTAGATTTCAGGCAGGTAAAAAGGCCTTTCAGAAGTCGATTCCTACGATGAATGGAATATACATGAGTCTGACGGAATCCTTGGGAGCAGTCAAACAAGTGAGGTGTTATATGTTCCAGGAGTAAGTGCGACGACTTACATTTCGATATCATATTCTGAAAACTGAAAAATGACACGGGAATCGAACCCAGGACCAGGACGGGTTCGATTCCCGTGTCCAGGTGTCATTTTTCAATTTTTCAGAATATAATATCTAATTGGTGTTATCCTCACTAAAATGCATAAATGATAGCTTCAGCTATTTGATTCATTAACTTACATTTTATTTGCATAAAGTAAATTTTTGAAAACTTGCTTTTTCTAAAAGTACAGTAGAGAATCGATTATCCGAACTAATAGTGACCAAGTGTAGATAGCATAATCAAATTGTTCTGATAATCAAACACAAAACAAAATTTCAGTTTTATATCTTAAATAACGCTAAGAATAATCATAAAACAATAATAAGTGAGTAAAACCCGAACGGGTAGTAAGACGTGGTGATAATAATAATAATAATAATAATAAAGATATAAAACTGAAACTGTGTGACTTATCCTAATTCACGTGACAACTTATTATATTAAAATTTGAGTTAAATCTATAATGCGTTGAATGGTGTAGCCATTACAGGTCATAAATAGGCTTATCTGCTATCCTGTATTTATATCTGAACCGGATATTTGGCCTTACCTTATCCTTTCAAAAATATTCTATTTAAGTTTACATAACTAAAAAACAATAATATATTAAAAAGTTTAAAAAAATATATCCTACACCGATAAAATACAATATGTGTCATCAACTCCTACAACATAAAGGAAGTACACAAGCATGACCTACATGAGTCTGACGGAATCCTTGGGAGCAGTCAAACAAGTGAGGTGTTATATGTTCCAGGAGTAAGTGCAACAACTTACATTTTCATAATATATCTAATTGGTGTTATCCTCACTAAAATACATAAATGATAGCTTCGGGTATTTGATTCATTAACTTACATTTTATTTGCATAAAGTACATTTTTGAAAAACTTGCTTTTTATATATGTACAGTAGAGAGTCGATTATCCGAACTAATAGTGACCAAGGGTAGATAGCATAATCAAATTGTTCTGTTAATCAAACACAAAACCCAATTTCGGTTTTATATCTTAAATAACGCTAAGAATAATCATAAAACAATATAGGAAACAACTATGCCAATCATAATACAATAAACATTACAAAACATATTTTAATTACAAAATTTTTCAACTCGATACATAGTAGGCCTTTAATATATCATACCATAATTAATTATTGTATTATATATCAAACGTTCTTGACAAAGTTTCTTTCCGAAGTGAACAGTTAAGATGGCTATTTACAGTATCAAGAAAAGTATGCCAGTAAAAATAATAATTAAATTTTCTTTGCACCATTTTTGATCGTCTCGTTTTGGTTGCTAAATCATACAACCTTTTTTTTAAAAAAAAGTTGGGTTGGACAACTTTCTTTCTGCTTTTCGTACCACGCCATTGCAGTAGGTTGATTGATGTTTCGGATAATTGACGTTCGGTTAATCAACGCTCTATTGTATATGTTTTAGATTGGAATACGGAAACTATTTCCCCGTTGCAACGTCTGGTTTTAGGTGTATAACATACCAACAAGGAGAGCTGTGAAAAATTAATTCAAGACTTTCCGTGGACCTATAAAAATAATTTTTAAAGTCCTTTATTAATTGAATAATCTTGAAATTATGATATAGAATAATATTATGATATATACAACGACCTTGTCTTAAATTAAAAAAAAAACGACAGCCTACACCTCTTTGCTTTTCCTTTGAAAACATATAATAGAAATAATCCCTTTATCTTCAACCCTAGTCGTGTATCGTTTAGAAATTTTGGGGGTGGTGAGGATTGAATAGATGAACACCGGAAACGTAGCCAAGTGGCTAAGAGTTAGACTATGGGTGGGTTAGGTGACTTCCGGTTTTTAGACGTCGTCGTCTTCAACCTTGCATACAACATCCCACCACTAAGTGGTCCACCCTCTTAGGAAGGATGGCAATCTACAGGTTGCCCCCTTCTTTTTTTTAGATAACGCCCGGTTAACGACGTAGCCTACTTGGTGATTTGAGAAGCTATTTTGCAGGGTGGGTTGCAACTTAATGCACTTAACCATTATAAGCAATATCACACTTAGACACCACTGTACAAAGTAGAAAGAGCATTTCACCCTATGAGGCTTCTAGTTTATATACTGATAAGACATATCCTCTTCCACTGACGGGTATACACACTTACTCTACTATATGTGCCTGAACAGCATTGATTTGAATTTAAAAAATATCTTTTTATTTTTCTAACTTTGCTTATACGGAATTTTTTAGTAGGCCTACAAATACCAGCAGTAAGATTTTTACCGGACATTTTCATGAATATATCATTCGACTCGAGCTATATACAATTTTTTAAGAAATAGGTTTACAAGAAAACTACTCTAAGATAAAAAAAAATTATGACAATTTAGGACTATTTGTAGAGTTATTTAAGAGCTTATGGTTTTCGTTTAATTTTTATGTCCCCGAATTAAACGTACAGTAGCCCCATGTCTTCTTTGGTGCTGACTGACAGTTCACAGATGACAACTGACGACTTTGAAAAGTTACCAGACCAAATTATGTATCCCTATGCCGAACCATATGATCTGCAAAAACATGTGACTAGCAGCTGTCACTTCTGACAGTCAAAATTTAGGTATATACCTAAATGTTGATTGTCAGAAGTCAGCTGTGAGCTGTCAGTCTGCACCAAAAAAGCCATGGTGCTACTGTAGATATTAACTTTCAGAAACCTATCTCGATTTTCTGCCACGTAAAAGGTAAGTAACGTCCTTAAATTAAGCATGTTTATTTTCCAAAGTTTCTTAATATTAATAATGACCTCATGTACACATTAATTAGGCTAATGTATTAGGGATGAAGATTTATGGATCTGGAAATAAACAGGAATGTGAAAGATGACTGGGAAACCATTTAGACCTCTAGGCAGCTTCCCCCGGGAATCTAACTCCGGTCTCTGGCAGTCTTAGTACGTCTGGTACATAGCAAATAAAGCCAAAAAGCTGCACTTTTTGATTGGAATATGCCACTTTCTGTAGTCATAGGTAAGGGAAAAAGAGACCTTTTCAGATAGGGAGCCACTTGAAAATCCGTGCAGGACACCAAAATGGCGGACATTTATAGCCGCCATTTTAGTGTTCTTAATTCCATGGTATCTCAGCTTCTAATATTCCGATTTAAGTTTTTTTTGTTTTGTTTGAAAGCTCTTGCTAAGAAGAAACTAATTGGTTATCATATATTTATCTCCAAACCTTAAGGTTTCTCCACAATTTAAGAATTTATGAAGATTTCACTTTTCTCACAAATTTCATTGCTAACTATCTTTTTTATTGTCCATAATATCTCCTTTATAGGTGATATAAAAAAGAAAGAGATTAATTTTATCTTTACATTGATACCAAGAAAATCTATTTTAATAAACTACTTCTTGAGAAATTACTGGACCAATGAAACGACTGGTTTACAATATTTCGTTTACTTTACTATTACAATAAGATAGTAACATAATGTTTACAAAAATGTTTGAATAATAGGAATTCTCCTGCAAATTAACTTCTTCTTAGCATCTTAAATGTCTCTAAATCAAGCTATCCTCTTCCTCATCTTCCAAATCATACCTGGAACAAAGTAATTATTTTCATATAAACTCTTAAAAAGTTAACAAGTAAAGAAAAGTATTTTTGACGCCTGGTATTTGAAAAAGAGTCTACATACAGAAGACGCTAAATGCAAAAATAAATATAATGATCTTGAAAGTGATGGAAATATTGAAATTTAGAAATTCTCAACTAAGCACATGCCTTTTATTGTATTTATTGTCGCATTTTTGACATCCAGTGCAGTTCCTGCAAATCAGCGTGCATGGAACCTTAGCCTTTGAACAGGAGCATCGTGTACGGCATTCAGAGCAACTGCAATTAACCAATTCTCTACAAGCTGCCCAAATCGAGGGCAGAGAAGACCAGACCGGCACCCACTCCCCTGCAGCTCTGGTACATTCCCATCCTTCTGGTCCTGGAACGTTGTCTATCACTGAGCAGGCACGACCCCAGACTTGTCCTGCCTGGTATGCTGAACGGAGACAATGCTGCCTTAATGCCTCTTTAGTTGGGGGCAAGCTTGATAGACTGCGACTTTTTGAAGTAAATAGAAGCTTTCTAACATGATTGACTGAGAATTCTTCTCCATCTTTGTAGTAAATCAAAACAGTAAACTTCTACAGACTGGCCAAGCCTCTTCAGAAAGGCCTGCTCAATATGAAACGCTGCAAACATGGCTACAAATTTGGATTCACCATAAAATTCAAGCCAGTTCCACTGGATGGATTTAGTCAAGGCAAATAGAGGTTGAGCCACACATATGACAGGAATTTGTCTTGGATTTAAAAACGTTGTAATTTTTCTTATTTGATCCATTCCGTGCTTCAGCATTGACGGCGAAGAAGAACTTTCATTGAATAGAGGTAAAAGAGAGTTACGTGTTAATTCAAATGATGAAGAGCCTACCTTTGAAGCATAGAACGCTGCCCAGGAAAGATCTAAGGGCCCATCTTTTCTGTCGCTAAGAATATGGTCTAGCCATTCCTGTTCCGTTTTCCACTCGGATCCAAATTTAGAAGTTGACATCTGAGAACAGGTGATCTCGCTTGCTATTGGCACAGGAGGTTTCTTGGGAGGCAGTGTTACAGTCTTGACAACATTGTAGCTGTCTGGAAGCTCTGTCACTTTCCTGTTACTTTGATCGACACACGAAATGCTTGTGGCGAAATTACGAGGCTCACCAACTTCTCCTTCGCCGGGAATTTGAAAGATAGAAATTGCTTTTCCGTGGTAATATGATTCTGAAGTTGTACTGCTGTAGTTATGATCCATGTTATCGTACGCACCAATCACAAAGAGACCATGAAGCAAATTTGAGGGGCAAAGGACACCTTCTTCTTGAGCTCTCTTAATCTCCAAGTGAGCCAGACTTGCTGTTATCTCCATAATTCTGTTTGGTGATATTGAGAGGCCTCTTTTATGCATGCTTTCAATTATTGTATTATTTGGTGTTCTTCCAAATATAGACAGGCACACGTATAATGGAACTGGTGGTTCATGACTTTTCTTATGACGAATAATGTTGTCTTTTGGAATGTTTTCACTGTGGATGAAAACTATTAATTGCCTGATAGTCAAAGCAGGCTGAGTTGCTTTAGTCACATTCTCTTCTGAAGCATAGCCATGAAGTAAAGAACACACTAAAGAGAGAAGTGCCGGAGGAACGCTTGCAGCTTGTTGATCATCGTTCAGATGACCATCAAGCGTAGCTTTGTGCTGGGCTATGATCTTTCTAATTTTCTTAATAAAGCTTTCACATGCAACAGCATCATCATCAAGGTTTCAGAATGAATATATTAAAAAATATTAGCACCATCACGATAAAGGAAGTAATCTCTGCCTGAATGTTGAGCTTTGAACTGTGGGAAGTGATCGAGAATTCTCTCGCGTAAACGGGTATTATGTGTGTTTTGAAGGTCTTTACTCTTCATTCCCAGAATATTTGCAAGGCTGTTTGCATATATAACCTTTAAGTGAGCCATTTTTAATAAAATCTCAGTATTATCAGATTCAGAGGCCTTGTTTCTCTCTCTTATGAAGCGTGCAACGGAAGCCATACTCTCGCAGATGGAGTTGACCTCTTCTTCTTTTACCCCAATTGATGCTCTCAGAAAATTGTTCAGGTTTGTATAGCACTTCGAGTGGTACTTTGCTTCCTTAACAACCAAATCGCCACCCTCTAGGAATGCTTTAAGGTTTGTGTTATTGGTAATATCGACACATCTCTTAAGTTTGTCGTCTTGTAGGGAAGCAATTCTATATAGAGGTTTTCGAGTAGTGCCCTTTTGATTGCATATAAAACACATTTCATCTTTCATTTTAATAAATGATGTGGAACAACGCATATTCCTTGGGTTTTTTTCATCTGGCTCTAATAAAGTCTGTGGACTGTTCTCATGTGAATCATTTGGCAAAGAGGATGAACGTTTGCGTTTCTTTGTTCTGGCTAGTTTTGTTCTGTTGAAGTTAAGTACACACTTTTTATGCCACTTTGCTTTATTTTTTTAATGTTCCTTCTATACCTTCACCCTCATTTAACTTTTGTACATCCAAACCATGGGGGCAATGCACCGAGATTCTGAAATTCTGTTAAATTTTCCGAAAGCGTCTTGTAGCCAGCACCAACAAGTGCTTTTTCAGTGTGTAAGGCTGGGCAAATATAGCCTTCATCACTAGATTCTTGACAAATGCAACATTTGGTCCAATCTATAACACGAAGCTCAAGTGGAGATTCAAAGTCAAAATTTGCCAGGCGCAGGCGCCTTAAAGTCATTTTGAGAATAATTCAATTCAGTCCAATCTGCAAAAATGAATGTTAAATGATTTATATGAATATAATTTTATATTCGAATGAAAACAAATGTAAGAGAAATCACACACAAAAAACAAAAACAAATAAAAAAACTAGACGAACACTAAAATCATTTTTTTTAATTACGAGAAAATTTTAAGGCTTAGAGAAAAGTAAATATGGTAAATTAATGTACTTAATAAGAGCTTTTAAATAAAAAAATAAAAATTAAAATCGAACCATTAGGAGCTGAGATACAACCAATTCTAGGACTCCAAAATGGCGTCCATAAATAGCCGCCATTTTGGTGTCCTGCACGGATTTTAATGTGGCTCCCTATCTGAAAAGGTCTCTTATGACCTCATTTATGACCACAGAAAGTGGCATATTCCAATCAAAAAGTGCAGCTTTTTTTTATGTACCAGACGTACTATCTAGTCTATCACGAGAGTAACGACTTCTCTAATTCATCCCTCTCGCCATAGTCTGGACTGACGATTACGGGAAGATCGGGATTCAAACCCTTGTCAGAGGAGCTGAATGGGATTTTTTACTAAATGGGTTTCACATTTTCTCTCCACACAAACGCAGGTACAGTTCCTCTAAATTCAACCTTCCTTATCCCTACTATGTTAGAGTAATTATTACATATGTGTATGGTACGAACAGGTGGTATTGTCCAGATTATTTCTGAGTACCGCGTCTTGATACCTATCTGTTCAGTTTATACGCGTATGTATTAATTACGCTAATGAGTCAGGGATTGGGAAGGATAAGTTAAGAGGAAGTGTATCCCCATTTGCGCGGGGAGAGAGAGAGAGAGTAAAAAACGACTCTCAGTACACCTGGCTGGGACTCGTACCCCTGTCCCCCCATCATTAGCGGTACAGTCTATTGTGATAGTGACGCCTTGGGCCATGCGGCCACCGAAGAAGGTAATGTGTAGTATGACACGATGACAAAAAAAAAATCATTCTCAAATTAAATCGGGGAAACATATTACTTTTATAACGACTTCCACTACAAGTTCATGAACCTCTGACGACATCCGTTGCAACTACATCCGTTTACATTCTGCAAATGGAACAATAAACGAACGATAAAAAAAACACCTACCCCTCTCTCTCTCTCTCTCTCTGAAGACGTTATGATGCTTATGTCCGTCCACATTCTTAGCTCACAAGAACGGAAGCTGCTTTGTGAATGAACGAGCCCCTCCCCTCTTTACCTCAGCGCTGTTTTCAATGTCGTCGGTCCTCTGAGAAGGAACCTCTTGAAGACGTTGAGGGGGCGTGGCCGGTGAAGGGTCTCGTCATTGTTGATTTCTTAAGGACCTCACGAAGAACTGGAGTGATATGATTCGGTTCCCAAGAGAAACACCTCAAAGAAAGACAGAAAGAGAGAGGCAAAGAGAGGCAAAGAGAGACAGTAATACATCGAGAAGCAAAAGAGAGATAGAGAAAGAGATATAAAAATATATAGAGGCCTCTAAAGACAGAGAGACAGATTCATAAAAGAGACGGATACATAAAGAGGGAAACAGATAATTAATACGGAGAGAAACAAAAGCATGCAGAAATTTGTCCCTGAACTATTGTCAGGTAACTCAGCTATTCTAGACCTTGTGAATTTATACACTATAGTTGAATTTATATGAAGTGTACCCTCATTTGAGTAGCGGAAATTTTAACAAAGAATTTAGTAAATTATTACCCTCAGTACAGGCGACCGGTATTTTAACCCCAAACCCACCGTCATCAGCAATTTAGTTCAGTACCCACCGAAGTGGGCTAGAAATAAATCAATTGTATCAAAGAATAAAACTATAAGATAAAATGTGAGAAACTCGATCATGAAGTAATTTGTGGAGATATTTAGGAGAGGGAAACAGGAGAGTGAGTGAAGAAGAACGAAGAGAAATGAGTAAGGATGAATTATCCATTCAGTAAGCTATTGTGTTACTCTGATGAAATCGAAAGATCAGGTACGCTCATCGTATTGATCATAGAAACAAGATTTTTTGGGAGGTGATCACAGTGCGGAGTGGGAGGGTGGTGGTGGTTGAAAATACGCATATTCTCCTTTAGATAGTATTGTAAGAAAACGAAAGGAATGATGTAAAAAAAATTCGAACAATTGAAGACAAAACCTCTCTCTTTAGTTGGTGAAAGAAAAGCTTCGTACATGGTGTTTACATATCTCTTTTTTGTGTGTGTGTGTTTTCAACCCCCGCACCCCCTACACCTTTTTATATTCCTTTTATATTCTTGGCAAGAATCACCCCCCAGCCCTATTCTTACCTCCCCAACTTCCCGACGACGATTCTATTATGCTCCAGTTCATGAAAAGGACGGTGTGTTCTCCTTCTTGAGGTCTTTTATAACTCTGGAGGTACCTGGGTTGATGCGGGGGTGGATGATGTATTGATGATAAAAATACAAGGGATTGACATTCTGACGTCTAGTTCAGTGCTCCATGATGAGAGGGAGGGGGGAGAGGAAGGAAGAGGCGGGGTATGAAGTGTTTCACTTGTTTAAGGGAAGGTTGATCCATCTCCCTTGCTCTTTATATTGTTTACAAGGGAGGTCGTTGGTGCATAAAGTGTTCATAGAGAGCATGTAGTGGTAGAGGACGTTGGTTCACATATTTTACAAGTTGTTTCAGAGTTAGATTATTTTTATTATTATTATTATTATTATTATTATTAGCACCGCATCTTACTACCCACTCGGGTTGTACGCACTTACGCTAATGTGTAATAGTAGGGTGATTGTGAGATGAAATGGAGGACCTACAGTCTAACGTGGGATCCGAACCATGGTGGCATTCCCCACATTCACAAGTTGTGATTAATACACGTCTTGTCAGAGGTGAAGGAAGGGTTTAGGCGATCAGATAAATCTGTGCTAGGACCGAGGATTGAGCCCCGGACCCCTCAGCACAAAAGTCTGACACCTTACCCCTAGACCACCATGTCACCTTTCAGAGTTAGAGACCCGGTTAGAGCTATCAGCTGGGAGGATTAAATTATTAAATTTACATTAAAGGGG
>CABFOW010005209.1:23654-37031 GCA_902141385.1 Timema californicum
TGGTTGTAATGAGAGGTGGCCAGACTGGAGCGAGCGACTAAAATATAAAATAGAACACATTGGTTGTAATGAGAGGTGGCTAGACTGGAGCGAGCGACTAAAATATAAAATAGAACACATTGGTTGTAATGAGAGGTGGCAAGACTGGAGCTCGCTCGACCAGGTATAGTCTAGTTTACAGGCGATAGGCAATTTTATTGTTTGTTGGTTCATTGATTGCTAGGAAAACTTCTCAATTTGACATTTTTATTATTATCCATGGATTTAATACATTTGATACTAACGGCCTAATTTATTTGGTAAGATTATAAACAGTATATATGTGTAGACTTACCATGTTAATAAGTCGATATTATAACCAAGGTAGGCCTTTACAAATAAGATTCATCATTAGCGTGGAAAGAGGATGAGAAATTCATAACAATAAATCATTCGTCATAAACTACGCCCAGTTCACTGAGCCAAGATTCAAACCTTTACCACCCCATAAAAAGCTATTGAGAGCTACCTGCTAATCACGCGCTCGCTCGCCAGTTTGGTTACGCAGTCGCTCACTCGCTCGCTTGTCATTCAGGCCGAACCCTAATGTTAGGGTTGGTGTAACGGTCTGCACCTCTGACACTGATCTCGGTATTCAAACAAGATACATCAGGTTTTCATTTTTTTTTCATCAATAAAATGTTTGCACATACTCTTTTTTTTTGTAACACGTTTCACTACATGTTCTACTAATTATTACGCTAATATATTAGGGAGTAGGAAAGTTGAAGTAAGAGCAAGTGTACCCGCATTTAAGTGGAGTGAGAATTTAAAACCAATTAGGGGGGAAATGAACCTAAGTACATTTGACTGGAATTCCAGCTCTGAGCTCTCCTTCATTGGCAGTATTGTTTGTTGGGAAAGTGACACCTAAAAACCATGTGATAGCGAAAGTGGGTAATTTTGTTTTAACCTTTTTCCGACCCCTATTCATATTGATGAATAAAAATTGTATTCAGCCAAATGCTACTTACTTCAGGTACTATTAATACAAATTAAACCCGCTTTGTTGGCCTCGTGGTTTAAGGAAGTGCTTCTCAAAAAGCGTGCAGCAAAATTCTTAACGTTACGTTATTGTTAGTACAATAAGGCTAAAAATAGTTTCAGTCAATATCCATTAAAACAAAAAGAATAAGATAAAACGATTAATATCCTTGGCGTAATTTTGTAAGTGCGGATATGAACATTGAAGTTCCTAATGGCATAAAGTAAGTAGGTAATAAGATAAGAATGTTAGAAAGTTTTAATATATTTGCTTTCCAGATAATTTAGTGGCTTACAATTAAAAAGTTTCATAGTTATTGAGGAACTTGATCTTGTAGTTTCCTACTCAAAATCTCAATTAGTGGTCGAATAAAGGACCAACACACGCATTTTTGTACAAGTGAGAGAAGTCTCTTTGTATATATATATACGCACACAGTCTCTAGTAGTGTCACCAACATGCACGTTCTCGCTTCACTACCCGATGTTCGTGGGTTCAAACCCAGCTGAGGTCGACGAATTTTTCTTGAGCGATAAATATCCGTTGCACAACTTCCTTAGGAGGGGAAGTAAAGCCATAGGTCCCATGACAATTGTAGCATGTAACAGAGCCTTGGAAATACCTTTCCCGGCAAAATTGGCAGGTTCTTTCACTCTCGCTCATAGACATTCTCATGTGCTGATATAATCAGTCATGTCAGAAGATGCACTTTAAATACATCAGATAATTGAAAAAAAAAAGCTTGCATGTTCAGCGTGCCGTGAGGACTCTCGTCGAAGAGAACAGTGTGCCGTCAGCAAAATAGAAGACGGAGAACCACTCTTATGTCTTAAACTTAATGCCTCAGACCATCAGTCTCGCAATAGACTGGACTGCCTATGATGGGGAGATTGGGGTTAGAATCCCGGTCGGGCGTGTTACATTTAGGGTGTCTTTTCCTTAATGCTTTTCCATTCTCTCTCCAAGCAGGTGCAAAAGTTTAGAAACCTAGATCCAACCTTATTCTACCAAATAAAGTCATGTTTTGATAGGGTTAAAAACAAAAAATTGTAAAAAAATGTGGGACGGTTTTATAGGGTTTTATATAAGTTATCACACTTTTTTTTAAAACAAAAATTTTAACTTTGAGTTTTAACTTTTTATCTGGTAATAGCTTTTTCCTACATTTTGGTGAAAAACAATGTTAAATAATATAAAACCAATTCATTAATAATCTGGAATTTTCAAACGTCTGCACCGCTTCTCATCTCTGCCCTCTTTACAAAATGAGTTGTGGTATTAAAAGTGAGGGGGGCAAAGGGAGAGGGGTGACATGTTACTCTCTCAAACATTTTAAAAGTAATAATAGAAATAATACATTTACTGCTCTCACCTGTTCCGCTTCTGTTTGTTGTGACATGTCAGAACCGTCAACAGGACGTATTTGAACACGTGATGACAATATCGATGAACAAAATATCCTCGCGCAGTTCCAACACTTCACAATTTAGTCAACATCGCGGTTACAATGCTCTAATATGTGTGTGTGTGAAATATGCTACATCTTGATTGAACACATTTTCTTCATGTTTAAAAAAAGAGAGAGAGACAAGAAAAGAAGAAATTTCAAGCGTTTCACATAGAAAAGGTAGAATTTATTGTTGTCAGAACGTAATATTTATTTCAAGATCTAAAGTAGTGAGCCACGTTGACAAGAAAAACAATTTTATATCTCGTTTGTGCAGCATTGAGGTTAAGTTTTGCTAGGTCAGAAGCCCAACTTTCCTTTATTGTATTTTTTTAAAAAGGAATACTTATTAAAAAAAAGTTTTATGAGATATTGGCAGAATAAAGCCCTCCCGAATAAAATTATTATTATTATTATTATTACTAGCACCGCATCTTACTACCCGTTCGGGTTATACGCACTTACGCTAATGTGTAATGGTAGGGTGATTGTGAGATGAAATGGAGGACCTACAGTTTAACGTGGGATCCGAACCACGGTGGAGGCCTGGCATTCCCCACATTCACAAGATGTCTTGTCAGAGGTGAAGGAAGGGTTTGGTAATAAGATAAATCTTTGCCGGGACTGAGGATTGAACCCCGGCTGCCAGCATAGAAGTCCGACACCTTACACCTAGACCGCCAGGTCACCTCCCGAATAAAAGATGGCTGCAGTATCTGATAGCTCGCGATCTTAATTGATCGCTTCATTATGTAGCTGACAATTTACACACGTCTCTGTCTTGAATTATGATTGAAGAATTATACTAATCACGGGAATAATCCTGGATATCTCAGTAGTAAGATAATTAATGTACTAAACCAAATGGTCCGGGTTTAATTCCCGTGTTTAGGTATCATGTTTTTTTTCAATACAAAGATAATTTTTTATTATCAGATTGTCGTCCATTACAGACTCGGTCTTAAAATGTAAAGGATCAATGAGCTTTGATAATTCAGTGATAGGACATGGTGCTGCATAAACATAGAAATCTCTGGTTAAACTCCTGTGTACAAGTGAAATTTTTCAATTTTTTAGTATATGATACTTAGTTTATTCATCATAATCCATGGATAATTAATTTTATCTCCCAATCTATGCCATTCATGTACAATTATTTGTACAGGCGCTAGCTTTCTTCTGGATTGTTTGAGTTTTATTTGCAAGTGTGTGTGCCGCTTTCAAAGATTACGAATTCCACCATGTTGAAATTAAAAATTGAATGTAAATTTTATTTAAAGGTAACACGACTGAAGCAAGGAACGTGATATTGATAATCCATTAAAAAAAAATATATAAAAAAATTGAATAATAAGATGTCGGTTTATAGATTTGATTTTTTTTTCAGTAGCGTGTCTTACTTACTCGGTCGCTTATGTACTAATTTTCTCTAATTATTTTAAGGATGAGGATGGTTATATTTAGAGGATGTGTATTCGCATTTGCGCAGAGGGAGTGTGGAAAATCATTTTGGAAAACCACCCTCAGTACACCCGACCGAGATTCGAACCTTGACCTCCCCGTTATTGGTAGTTTATTCTATTGGAAGAGTGATGTCTAAGACCATGTGGCCATCGAAGGAGGTTTGATTTAATTTAACCAACCAGATGTTTATCCATATAAAATATTAAAATGAATCTAATGTTTAGATTTTATAAATATTATTAATGTTTAAAAAATAAGTCATCTGACTAAACTTGTAAATCCTAGTGATATTTTTTTGGGGTATAACTAATAAGCTCAATGACCCACTTTGGTCAGGTGCACAGAGAAAGGTTTCTCCTAAATTATTTCCCATTCTACCTCTACGCAAATTTAGGCACATTTCCTCTAAAGTTCTACCTTCCTGATTGGTATTTTACTAGAGTAATTAATTAAGCATACATTCCGAATAGGTATTAGAGTGCAGAGAATGTGGGTATGACAGGAGGGGGTCAGAAAAAATATAGAATTCAGTATTTTTTGGTTAAATGTGCAAAATATAGAAGAATCGTCAAAAGCAATTTGTTGAAATTTCAAAATTATACTTAAATTTTTTCTTATGATTAAACTTTAAAAAATACAATATAAAGCTGTCATTTTTTTTTACATATGTGCCTATTTTGATACTTCTTGTGTGTTAAATATATAATCAATTTGTAAACTTAGGATAATATGTTATATTAAATGTTCATAAAATTTTGGTGATAGGGCCATATATTCCCTATCCAATTTGATAATTATTTTTTTCAATTTATATTTATTTCAAATATAGATATTTATGTAAAACAATATTTTTGAATAAATAATGTTGGTATTTTTAATATTCAATAATCTAACTAATTTAGAAAAAAAATCCTAAAACTCACATTTTATAATTTTCTTTGTAGAGATACAGTGTTTAATAAAATACTTTCCATCACTTGATATCTGCATTGGTGGACATGAGATACAAGGTGTGAGCTTCGCTTCACTTGGTTGGCTGGTCATGGTTTGAATGCTGGCCAAGTATACTCAAGGTATCCCCCCCTTCCCTTAAATGGTTTCCCACTTTACCTCCATGAAAATCCGGGAGCATTTATTTTTTAAACTATACTTTCCTCCTCGCTACCCTATTAGTGTTAACTATGCAGTTTGCAAGAACGGGTAGTAATACGCGGCTCACACAACACCTAGTGGTAGGAAGTGTCACTACACGAAATAATAAAACAAACGGTTGGTAACGCTCTCAATAGAGGTCATACCTCATGAGACTGGGATGGGCAGACAATTTTCACTACACTGATGTAGGTTTGGTAGCATACACTACGGGCGTTTAGATGTTTAATTCATCAATAGGTACTATTATTTGGCGTTTATTATAATTATTATATTTAAAAGATTTCAGAAGTGGTATTAAATAAATATTTCTTATAGTAAAATCTGGTATGTATCTTATTTGAATATTCTAAAAATTAGTAAATCAAAAGCGATATAGTCGTAAAAGATAAGGTTTGGAAAAGATGCGATTTATTGAGTCATTGAGCTGTAAGAAAAGAGAATAATAGCTAATAAGATAATGTAAAAATAAGTTTAAAAAAAAATTACACATATTTCTAATTAGAATGCTAGACACAGTTAAAAATATGAAACAGATTATAAAAAATCACATATGTAATACCAGAATATATGTTTGTAAAAAATTAAGTTGAAAAATCATTGGTATTAGAGTGTACTTGAGGACGTTATCTACCTGTGACGTCACAACCGATAAAGATAGGATGTCTCATGTTAGTGAGTTTACGTTTTACCCAGCGGTTTTTTTATCTTTAAATATTTTTTTTGTAAACGTATTTTTTACAAACCCTATGAGAATCTTCCAACCAGGATGTATATTTAAAAAAATCCATGGTATCATATGTATATATAGAATAGGGAACAAGAAAAATTAAAAAGCAAGTCAAAATTTTCATTGCGAAAATTTTAAAGTGACTGTGTAAACTTGTCAGAGGAAGAGGAAAAAGGTTATCAGTACATTGACAAGACCTCTCAGGCTTATCATTTTCTCTCCCCCCACCCCTTTTCTATTTTGTACATTGGCGTCTAAGTATGATAGTGCTTAGACTGCTTAGGTACGGCAAGTTAAGATGCAGCCTGCTTAGAAAATTAGCTTCGAAATCTCCAAATAGGCAACGTCATTAATTAGTATAGCTTTATAAACTCGAATGAAACACATTTCATAGAAAACTAAATATGATTTTTTTTTTCATTTAAGAGGTCAAAGCCATTTGGGGTATTGATGGTTTCGCCCATCATTAATCTTTTTAGAAGAGGATAAATCTAGATTTATCATTTAATACATCAATCCGTCAATTATAAATTGGTAATTTTCATTGAAAATAATTCAAGGTGTTAGTAAGATTTGTGTTAATTTGACACTAGGCGTTAATGAGTTTTAAAACATATATACACACATATATACATATATATATAAACTAGCACAATCAAGCTAATTTATGGTATTATATAAGAATATAATATTATTGGTCGTCTAGAACCGGAGTCAAAATCGATATGAATTGCAAATCAGCACAGAGAAATATTATTCAACAATTTCACCAGAAAACGTGTTCTGTGTGGAATGTTAGGTTCATTATCAACTGTTGACATGCAGATCATTCAGCTAGTGGTTTCATTCCAATCAGATGTGACTTTTTATGAATTTACTTGCGTATATGGACTTTATAGGGAAATACTGTTTCTGTGAAAGTGAATTAATTGATGAAAAAGGCAAAACTTTAACATGATAAAATATTATTAATAATATACCAGTTTTCATTTTGTTAAAATATTCTTTAAGATAACTAATAATTAATTTACTGCTTAAGTCCCTGTGGTATTTAATACTTGTTTTATAATTTTTTTCTAAACATTATTTCGATCTTTTTTTAATTTGCATGTAAAAATAAATCACAAACATGTTAACTCATTTTTATTAATTGACAGTACATTAATTTTATCGGCCATTAGGTTTCCCTAAGAAGGCAAACACTTAATTTATGCAATAGTTTTTATTATAACAAAGAAGTTATCTTCAACCACTTATATTTTATAACCACTAACACACTTAGTTTTTTTTGTTTAAAATTGGTAGGGTTAGCCGCACTCTGGTGATTTTTATTCTATTTGAGAGTCCTTAACTTTATCCTGATCAGATACATTTAATATATGTGTAACCCTCCTTATCCCTACTAGTGAATGCTGACACATTTCTATAATATTTACTCTTTATGGTTTAAGATGATAGGGTCTTAATTATTGCAATACTGGCAACAGAGTAGATGAAGGTTCGAATCCTGTCAGATCACATTGGGAGAGGGGTTCGAGATTCTATTTATCACCATTGTTTTTCGATACCCTCTCCATGCTAGTACAAGTGGTTTTCCTTTGAAACTACCCTTATTTAACTGGGCCCCCGAATAAGTGGTTAGTAGCCTCAATATTAAACCCTCTATTAATACAAATATACTTAATGATATTAATATATTATTAGCATTGATCAGGAGGTTCATTGCTTAGAATGTGTTGTTCTAGGTTAAGCTATAATATAACTCACGTGCTTAGATAATCCTCTATTTAAAAGTGAATGGAAAATTTTATAGCAGAATCTATAAGTATTTTTAAAATATATCCTTTATCCTTTTGTCTACATTAATTAATTATGATGGTACAAGCTGTGTGTTACCACTATTATTGAAGCTACTAATTCTATTTTAACATATTATTAAACCCTTGTGAAACTTTAGCACATTAAACCTTCCTCCCCCCCTCCTCCCCCACAAAAAAGGATCTAGTCTTTTGTTGGTTAGTTGAAATTAATTACTCGGCAAAGTGTATACACAAAATAGCAAAGAGAGTTTATTTTAGGTAATTGATACAAACATATTGTTAAATTTTAAACAAGCATAGTGTTTTAACGTTAACTGAGTATGCTATGTCAGAAGTCGGTAACAAATCCTATCCACTGATACCTTATTCATCGCTGTAGACTTTGTATTAGTTGAGAAAAAGGGATATTGACAACAGAAATAATATATAGGATAATTTTACATTCCATGAAAAAGGGTCTTGATTTTCACTACAAATATCAAATGACTACCATTAATAGAGAGCATTTGAATAAATACAACTATTTAAAAAAACCTGATTCAGTGGCCTCATGGTTTAGCGCATCACTCTTGTATTAGACTAGACTGCCGACTACAGGTATATTAGAGTTCTAATCTCAGTCGAGTGTACTTAAGATGGTTTTCAAAATTATTTTCCACTCTCATTCCACGCTAATGTGGTTACACTTCCTTTAAATTGAACCTTCATATCCCTAGATAATTAAAGTAACTATTATATATGCGTATAATCTAAACAGGTGGTAATACACGGTGATAAAAAAATATAATATATTTTAAAGGGCAATTTTTTTAACGATTTGTAATAAGATTACAATTATTAAGGATATAATTAAAATTATAATTCTCATGAGTTACATAACTTAAGTGTTTACCATCTAGGAATTCAACCCATAGATAAAGATTAAAATATTTAACTAACCGATATGAGATTCCTTACTGGATCATAATTAATTATTTATATAGTTTTTTCTACAGGACTATACAAGATACGGAAGTTTCTCAGATATAGGGTAACCCAAAAGTAAGCATCGGTATCTCGCAACCCCTTGGAGTGAGGCAGTATTGTGATTGAGGAAAAAAAAATCTATATGTTTATGGATGCAAACGTATAATGACTGACCCACTGAACCATAAAAAGTGGTTTTAGCGATACCGTCTGTCTGTCTGTATCTCGGACTAGAGCCAAAACCATTTTTATTATCAGAATTTGGGTATATAAGGTTTTCTTAAGGTTACCTATACAAGTTTTTGGACCTCTTGTTCTCCTTTTTTTTTACTTATAGTAATAGTATACATTTTATTATATTAACCTCTGTTGGTATTGATTTACTAATAAGTCCTTGGTTCTACTCTGTACACGGATAAAACTCACCGTGTCTAATGGATAAATATCCCTCTATCAGTCATCTACTTTTAACGGATACGGTTGCCCATAATCTGTATCAGGCGGTAAAAACAGTTTAATAACAGCTCTCAAATGACCGTGACATTTAACTCTTGTTGCTTAGCCTGCGAGTTAGACGTGTCTGTATTTAAACACGAGCAATTCTCAGTTGAACAACATTTTTTGACATTCCTTGGATAAATTATTATTATTATTATTATTAGCACCGCGTCTTACTACCCGTTCGGGTTATACGCACTTACGCTAATGTATAATGGTAAGGGTGATAGTAAGATGAAATGGAGGACCTACAGTTTAACGTGGGATCCGAACCATGGTGGGGGGCCTGGCGTTCCACATACTAACAAGATGTCTTGTCAGAGGTGAAGGAAGGGTTTGTTAATCAGATAAATCTGTTCCGGGACCGAGGATAGAACCCCGGACACCAGCACAGAAGTCTGACACCTTATCCCTAGACCACCAGGTCACCTCCTTGGGTAAAACTCGTCAACGTTTATATTCATTTGGGACGAAGCTAACTTACCATCTTGGTAAAGTTTCTAACACGGCTTTGGTGGCCACATGGTTAAAAAAAACTGTCACTCTCGTAATGTATTTGATCGGGGTTCAAATCCTGTTCGAATGTACTGAGGATGTTTTAGTTTTATTAACAGTTTCCCCCTCTTCCTCCATGCAAATGTGGGTATACTTCCTCTATTTCAACCTTCATCATCTCTAATACACTATTGTAATTAGTACATAGGCTTAGTACAACCTGAACAGGGAGTAAGACATGGTGCTAGAAATAAAGAAAAAAATTAATATTTAGCACCGCGTCTTACTACCCGTTTGGGTTATACCCTTTAAGTATTAATTACTCTAATGGATTAGGAATTGCGAAGGTTGAATTAGAGGAAGTGAACCCGCATTTGCGTGGAGGGAGAGTAGAAAACCATTTAGGAAAAACCATCCCCAGTTCACCCAACCGAGATTCGAACCTCGATCTCCCCGTCCTCAGAAGTAGAGCTTAACACGATTAGCGCGTTAGCCAACTACGCCACCGAGGCGGGTTTAATTTAAAAAAAAGAGTAATTTATATGTATCTAGCCATAATTATGATACGCTTCGGAAGCCGCACTGCCTAAAGTATGACTCTCATAATAGGCTGGATTTCCGATGATTGATGGATTGGCACTCGAATCCCGGTCAAGTGTAATGAGGGTGTATTTTTCCCAAATGGTTTACCACTATCCCTCCACGAAAACTCGTATATATTTCTTTTAAATGATATCTTACTCATCCCCATTAGCCTAGTTAATGTATTACCTAAGAGCCGAATGTGTTATGAGGCGTGGGGGAAAACAAAACACTAATGGTGTAGGAATGAAAAAGGTAGAATTCAGATTAAATGAGCCCTTACTCACGCGGAGAGAGTTTAGTAAAAAAAACCTCTAGAAAAAAAAACTTTCAGTTCACTCGATCAAGGATTCTAATCGCGACCTTTCTATTCCCTCCCCAATTCGAACAAGGTGAGCTGAGGTCAATATTTCATAGGGAAGCTTTTGTGACACTAAAAGAGGGACTTATATTCAATACAACTCAGGACCGGAAATTACTTTTAACTTTGTTTACTAATGGTAAAAACATGAACAAAAATATTTTTTTTTTCAGATGATCTAGGTTAAGTTACACTGTAATATACCCACCCTATCCTTATGTAGCACCATGTAAACATTAGAGCTACCCCCTCATCCCCTCTGTAACACCATGTAAACATTAGAGATACCCCCTCAACCCTCTGTAACACCATGTATACATTAGAGATACCCCCTCCACCCTCTGTAACACCATGTATACATTAGAGCTACCCCCTCCCCCCCCTGTAACACCATGTAAACATTAGAGATACCCCCTCATCCCCTCTGTAACACCATGTAAACATTAGAGCTACCCCCTCAACCCCTCTGTAACACAATGTAAACATTAGAGCTACCCCCTCCTCCCCTCTGTAACACAATGTAAACATTAGAGCTACCCCCTCATCCCCTCTGTAACACCATGTAAACATTAGAGCTACCCCCTCATCCCCTCTGTAACACCATGTAAACATTAGAGCTACCCCCTCATCCCCTCTGTAACACCATGTAAACATTAGAGCTACCCCCTCAACCCTCTGTAACACCATGTATACATTAGAGATACCCCCTCCACCCTCTGTAACACCATGTATACATTAGAGCTACCCCCTCCCCCCCCTGTAACACCATGTAAACATTAGAGATACCCCCTCATCCCCTCTGTAACACCATGTAAACATTAGAGCTACCCCCTCAACCCCTCTGTAACACAATGTAAACATTAGAGCTACCCCCTCCTCCCCTCTGTAACACCATGTAAACATTAGAGCTACCCCCTCATCCCCTCTGTAACACCATGTAAACATTAGAGCTACCCCCTCATCCCCTCTGTAACACCATGTAAACATTAGAGCTACCCCCTCCTCCCCTCTGTAACACCATGTAAACATTAGAGCTCCTTACCTCCAACTACTTTACGTAGTTTATGTAATTTTTTTCAGGAAAACAAGAAAGCCCTTCATCAGAAATTCACACTGGTCCTATGGTGTGGTGGTCAGTTTATCTGGATACGAGCTTAAGAGTCCCTAGTTTGATTACAGATTGTTTCCTTGAGTATTTACCCCAAAAGGGGAATATCCCCGACGGTCACCAGAGTTTGGTAAACTTAGGCTTAAGTTAGGCTGTAAGTGTTTCCGCTTGTTCCATACCTTTATACTCACTATCACCATAGTCTCATATCACCAGGACGTGGAAAGAGCCTCCACGGAAAGGATGTCTTGCGTACCTCGTGCAACGGTACGTTAATACTGGCTAATCTTTTCGCTACTGGGCAACGAATGATGTAACCCAGACGTGCAATATTATATTATCGACAATTCTTACTTCGTCATCTTTAACTTTTTAGTGTAGACATGTGGATAACCCGGAGTGGTAGTGAGAGGCAAAGAACGGCAAAAAAACAAAGTTTTCAGTGTTCGATAAGAAAAATCCCTCTCGTACCAGAATACTGACCGTCTAATGTGTTTTCAACTTAGTTGGTCACACAGACTTTTCCGCACCTTGAAACTAGAACATACTTGGCAATGTCGACCAGATGGGCCAAGCCCAGCAACCTCCTAAGAGATTTATGAGGTCTAACTCATCTGGTAGAACCACCTGTTGTAAATATCACCCGGGTCCACTATCTTAAAGAAGTTATGATCTCATCATCTTCTTCTTGGATGTCACGCTGAAGATTATATATTTTTTACATCATATTACATAAAAAAATTAACCGCCATATGCTAATTATAATTTCTCGTCGATTTGATCAGCTCTACTTTGGCTGCCATACTTTTTTTATTTTAATTAATGATGAACCTTTTAAGGTATTTTTATCATAATACTTACAAAGCCGGAAAAAAATCAGGTTTTTTTAGTGTATTTTAGCGAAGAATTGCTTGCGTGTGGTTTGAGTTCGATGAGAATTTATCGATCTCGCTCTTCAAATCAAAAAATGCAGTGCTTAAACTATCCCTGCTAAAGTCGGTTAGCCTTGGAGCAAAGTAATCGCCCCAGAATCCGATGTTTGTGGGTTCAGACCCAACCGGAGTCGACGTATTTTTCTTAAGCGATACAAATCATCAGAACAACTTCCTTCTTGGGACAGTAAAGCCGTCGGTCCCCATGTCAATTGTGGTATGTAAAATAAACCTGGAAGGTGTGTGAAAATACCTTTCCCGACAAAATTGGTACACTCTTTTACTCTCTCTCATAGAAATTATTGTGTGCAGATGCAATCAATCGGTTAAGATGGTGCACATTAAATGCTTAAAATAAAAATAAATAAATATACAGCGTGTCTGCGGCTTGTACTTTTGAAAGCAACTATTTGACAGTGAGGATCTCAGCAGCTACTGTGTGTATCTCACTATATAAGCTTGGAGGGTTGCCTATATATCAGGAGGAATAGTGGAAACTTACAGATTAAGGGGATGAACCTCATCATATCAAAGTGAGTCGATAGATAGATTTGGAAGATTGCTTTTACCCATAGTCTACCCTGGAAGGTAACAAAAAATCTTACTTTTCATTATTTCATTATGTTATAACTTATAAGATAGGATTATAGTGATCCATAGAAGTAAGTTTGCAACTATTAAAGTTTTTTTAATCGTTTCTTATTGAGATGAAATAAATCTTGAATATAAGGATAATCCACCACAACCTCTTCATATTCATGCAAAAGTACCAGGTTTGATATACTCCTTACCCCCCCC
>CABFOW010005210.1:0-27950 GCA_902141385.1 Timema californicum
TACGCACTTACGCTAATGTGTAATGGTAGGGTGATTGTGAGATGAAATGGAGGACCTACAGTTTAACTTGGGATCCGAACCAGGGTGGAGGCCTGGCATTCTACACATTCACAAGTTGTGATTAACACACGCCTTGTCAGAGGTGAAAGAAGGGTTTGGTAATAAGATAAATCTGTGCCGGGACCAAGGATCGAACCCCTGACCCACAGTACAGAGGTCTAACACCCTACCCCTAGACTGACAGGTCACCCTTAACCGAAAATAGAAAACAGAATCTGTTTGAGTAGCGCAGCAATTCACACGCTGTACGTTGGCCCATGATGCATTGCATCGCAAGTTTAAAACAGCTGAGTAACAACATATTTTATTTTCTAGTAGATGGACATATATTTTAGATCATTTTGCCAATGGACGTTTTCAAATTATAACGCTGTGTTGTGGCACAATCCATTACATCGATAAACACGCTTTACATTGACGAGTTATTTCAAATCTCCTCACAACGGCCAACGAAGCTGTCTGCTTGCTGTTAGTTATACAGCGCATGCGTTATCAAATGCGCATGCGCACTGATTTGAGATGTTTGGTTTTGCCGTTTTGAGATTTGATTGGCTCTCTCATGCCGAACATTTCAGATAGAGCGGACAAATTAGAGATGAGTTGGCCTTGAGAGGAACAGCTCGCACCGATGAGGCGGAAACCTTGTGATTGGTTCAGAGCTTGTCACGTGGCCATATTTCTGTGAGCACGTATATCCACAGTAATACTTGAAACGGTTAATCGGTTATATCCGTAAGCTATACAAGATCATTTCGATGTCCTAATATTTGCTATTTATAAAGAATAAAATTAAGAGTGGAAATGTTAGCTTCGTCAATATTGAACACAAAAATACGTTTTGATTTCTAAAAGGTTTCTACTACAAGAATCCCGCTCTAACCGTAGGATGAGAGTGGAAGAGATGCGCTACAGCCCAAGGCCCTAAACGCCCTCTGGGCCTTACTGTCATTCCTACGTGCACAGTCAAGTACTAGATCCTTGAAGGTCGCTGTAATATACAACCACACATTTCATTCTCATGTGTGGAGGAGTAAATACATTTTTTTATGAGAGTAAAGTGACCGGCGCACCACCTTGGGATAAACGCTCAGGGATTTTCGATTGTTAACTCGTATCTTTGATGTTCGCTTGAAGAAGAAAACACTAGAACTAATACTACAGTGGACTGACATTATTTGGTCTCAAACCACGATATTTTGTTTGTGTGTTTCGCTTCTTACTACCAGTCCGGGCTCACAACATATTTACACTAATGGAGAGGGGACGAGGGAGTTGAACTTAGAGGGAATATACCTGCGCTGGCCAACTAAACTAATCCCGACAACCAAGACATTTGTCTCCCTCCACTCTTTGCCAGACCATGTGGACATTATTCCTGTACATTCTTCTTTAACTTACAAACATATTTGTTCATTATTAATATGTTTTAAACGTGTTTTTTTTTAAATTTTACAGTATTATTAAGAGTGTATATATTGCGGGTCTGGGTTACATCATTAATTTCCCAGTCGTGGAAAGATTATCCAGTAATAATGAACCCTTTCCCAGGGAACGCCCGAATACACTAATAGTACAACCATTCCGTGGAGACTCTTTCTATATCTCGATGAGATGATATAATGGTGATAGTGATAGTGAGGGTGTGGAACCAGTGGAAACATTTACAACCTAACTTAGGCCTAGTTAACTAAACACTGATAAGCTTGGGGCGATTATCCTTTTGGCGGAAATACCCATGGCACCAATCGGGAATCAAACCCGGGATCACTAGGTTGGTAGGCAGGTGCACTGACCCCTATACGATGAGGCCAGTTAAGTGATAAGGGTGAAGTAGGGGAGACCGGGGCATATTGACGAACGGGGCAAGATGAATTGCAATTTGCGCTGCCTGTGATACCGAGAGGGGTTTGGCTATCCTGTAGCCTTGACCACCCCCCTTGGCTGCTATAAGCTAGCAGTAACGAAATTTCCCACTCAGTCTGAGAGTAGCTGTGCAGAGAGGAAGTTGTTTCGTCTCACCCTCGCAGTGAAATTGAAGGTCGGTTGGATAAGCTATTGTTCAGTTGTAAAGAATGGTTCTTGTTTGTTACATGCTACTAGCGATTGTGTGTTATATTAGCAATTTATACAAGTATTATTATTATTATTATTATTATTATTATTATTATTAGCACCGCGTCTTACTACCCGTTCGGGCTATACGCACTTACGCTAATGTGTAATGGTAGGGTGATTGCAAGAAGAAATGGAGGACCTGCAGTTTAACGTGGAATCCGAACCATGGTGGAGGCCTGGCATTCCCCACATTCACAAGATGTCTTGTCAGAGGTGAAGGAAGGGTTTGGTAATCAGATAAATCTGTGCCGGGACCGAGGATTGAACCCCAGCCGCCAGCATGGAAGTCTGACACCTTACCCCTAGACCGCCAGGTCACCCTTTATACATGTAATAGTTTTTACAGATATATATTTTTGTTTAAGATTCTATGAGAGTTATTGAAATAATGTAATCCGGGGCAAGTTGGCGGGGGTAAGTTGATGAATTTTTCATCCTGCCCCAGTTTTATATAACTTTAAAAGTATGTCCTGTATCTAGAAACCTGCAAGTGTGAGAATTAATTAATATAAATATTACTAAAAGTAGGCCCAATAATGTGGGTTTTAGAACTGTTTCTCGAAGTAACACACTACAACGTTATTTTTTACGCTAGCTTTGTTATTGTCATGCAATGCACAGTTAAAAATGTAAATGTCTTCTGCAGATGGTGAGAGCATGGGTCAGGAAGACCAATACAAGAAATGTAGGTCAGCTTTTTGGCACGGCGTACTTGAGGGCAGCAACAGTACCCAAAGCAGTAAAGGGTTTATAAACTTGAGGAATTGAACTATACAATCCACAAACTTTTACCGAAGATGATTTTGCACCTTCAGCAACAACTGAACGAGATCTTCCTCAGGAAGGACCTTCCTGTGATGAACCAACTTTAGTTTGCAATGGACCACAGGTTTGCAGTGGAAAATGATCTCCCCTTACAGACAAGTACTCCACATCCTGGAACATCCCAACAACAGGACAAACCAGAAGCTGTTGATGCTCAAGCAGAGGCTCCTGTTTGTGGTTCCGAGTAGAATGAGAATATAACTGTGCAAACTTCAATTCCTACTGAAGCACAAGTCACTCAAAACTATATTAAACCTTTGCCAAGAAAAATATATCTATAAAATGGAAGCGGCCAGTTGTAACAGCATCTGTTCTAACAAGCACGCCTGGAAAGATATTCTCGTAAAATAAAGAACAAGAAGAGGAGAATAGATTAAAAAATAAGGAAGAAAGGTATTCCAAAACAGCCGCAGAGAAGTTATTACAAAAAACAAAGGAAGCTCATGAAAACACTGAAACTATACTGTGTCCAGTATGGGAAGAAGAGTTTGTTGACCCTCCCAATGAAGAGTGGGTGAAGTGTGGAGATTGTGGACAATGGTGGCATGAGGACTGGTCAAGCTATGAAAGCTGTGGGCAGTTTAATTGACTATTGTTAGTATTAGAAACATAATAATTGTCTATTATGGACTAAACAATGGTTTTTGATTTCTTTAATTATTATATTGTTTCGCAAGCACCAAGATGTAAAATGCCATGTTGTGTGTGGATTGCTTTTTTTACTAGACCATTAGTTAGTTGTTAAAGTTAATGAACAAAATTTAAATCAGGTTTGTAATTTTGAAGTTATTTGGTATTTAAATGTTTTAGTTACGTTAATATACAAAAAGTATTTTATAGCATACATAAAGCATGAACATTCTAGTTTGTCATCTTACCCCAATAGGTTCGTCAACTTGCCCCGATGACGGGGCAAGTTGATGAATTTGCAGTGGTGTAATTTACAATTGTTTACAGCTAAACAAATGTATTCGATAACAAATTACCCGCCTCAGTGGCGTAGTTGGCTAACGCGCGTGTCATTTTGAGCTCGACTGCTGAGGACGGGGAGATCGAGGTTCGAATCTTGGTCGGAGGAACTGGGGAGTGGAGGGGGGGTCCTAAATAGTTCTCCACTCTCCCTCCACGCAAATGCGGGCTCACTTCCTCTAATTCAACGTTCCCAATTCCTAATCCATTAGCGTAATTAGTACTTAAAGAGTATAACCCGAACGGGTTGTTAGACGTGGTGCTAAATATTAATATTATTAATTAATTGATAACAAATTATAGTGCTTAAAAGTTATTCAATGAAATGCTCTTAAATATTTAAAAAAATACTCACTAATATTTATGGATTACAATTATTTATATCAACCATTCCTTCTTAACACCGTCAACGTTCCCCGGTCTCCCCTACTTACTATAAAGTCTGTTCAGCGTAGGAATTGTTTTCTAAAAGGCCTTTTTCCATACCCGAAATCTATTATATAGTAAGATATTCGTAGGAAAAAAGACCTTTCGGAGAGTAATTTCTACCGTGAATGGAGTATACATTGGGGATCACTTTGTTTGGAGCTGAAACATGGATCTCAAGAATCTGTGAGGGGAGAGAGGAGAAAACCATTTACTAAAAACCAGCCTCAGTACACTCGTACGGGATTGAAACCCCGATCTTTCCTTCATCGGTAGCCCAGTCTATTGTGAGAGTGACGCTTTATACCATGAAGCCAGCGAAGTGAGTGTTATATATATATATATAACTTTGAAGCAAGTGTTTATTTCCCCTGACTTTCTGAAGTTATGGTTGAATGTAATGTACCACCCCCCTTCTCCTCTACTGGACAAGGGCAGGGGCACATGTACAACAAAGTAAAGAGGGCAAAAAACAAATGATTAAATTGCAGAAGAGCGTTAGGACCACATAAACATTGATAGGCCTTCACTTGGACCTATTCAATAATTTGTCGTCATGAACCCTTCTCAATCATCACCCGTTACTATACGTTATTACTCAAAGGGAATGGTACAAGAATCTTTTGTGTGTTATAACAAAAATACTTTAAACCTGTCATAGTAAATTAAAGATAGCAAGTCTAATAAATAAATATTTATTTAAGAACAGATTAACAATATATATATTATGCCCATTACTATACAGTGGTGCTGTTGCCATAGCAACCTTGTCCTAACAATTACATTTATGATTACGAAAAAGTAGCGTACGACCCCTCAACGGGCCTCAGCGGCAACCCGCAGTGCGCTACAGACTAAACGTCCGCATTTTACAAAAGGATAGTTTCGTATGCTTTATAGTTACAATATATAACCATAAATTTTTATGGCAACCAAAAAAAAGAGAAAGTAAATGACTTATATTAGTATTAACCCAATATTCAACAAACAAATTTAACCGTATGGGCCATCAAATATTCCCATACTACCCAGGCATTCGCCTTCAAAAAGTAAGTTATGGAACTTAAAAATAAAAAAGGGTCCCTCATAGTTTCAAATCATGTTACCAAGCCGGAAGGGCAAAAAACCTCAGTATTATAGTTAACGAATAATAAACAACATTACGCCATGTTTGATCTACGTAATTTGTCATCCCTACAATATAAAAGAAAATACCCCAAAAAAACAGATGAAAGCCAAAAAGCAAATTTTGTATGTACTGGCCAAAAGGAATTTAGACCTAACCTATAATTTTACCAATAAATCTTTAACAAATTTCCAAGGAGTAATTTTGAATAGTACGGCCGAAATTGAATCTGTACCTTGGGAAAACTCCCATCCTATGATAAGTGTCCAAGACACGGATGAATCGAGAAGTGCCCATTGAGACACACGACATCAGTTTATAAACAGTTTTTCTCTGAGGGGAGGGGAACATAGGGGAAGCAAAAGAACATAGAAGAACAATCACATGGAACAGAGGGATAGGGGCGGTAAAGAACAAATAGGTAATTGGAGAGACGTCTGGAACATCACGAGATCACCACAGGATCGCTTCCCTTGAAGCAACGCGAAAACAGCACGCTCACAATGCCACACCTCTGATTTTTCCAGTTATGTCTTTTCACTCGGGGCGGAAACAATGCGCGCGGGCAGGGATGTTTGTTGACAAGACTTCACACACAGACCGAGAAACGGGGCACTTTTGGTGAGTCCAGTTATGTTCACTCTTCGTGGTTGTAGAATTAGTGTTATTTTACTCATATTTTCTTCTTGCTTATAACGTTGATTTCAAGCAACGTTACAGTAAAAAGAAAAATCTGCTTTGATTATTGAAGCAACAGTCCAAATCTACAGATAAATAGCTATTATTATTATAGGCCTTAACCACTTTGTTCTCGAGAATCCTATTTAAGAGCGCACATAGATTCACCGGTTAACGTAGATTATAAAATCTAGATTGCGCTTTGAGATTGAAGTTTTGAAAATTTTATTTTGAAAATCCTTGAAGTAAATGCTTGTAAAAAAAGATATAGCAAAACTCAAGAAATTGCTGTCGAAAGAAATTGACGTTTCATAAAATTGCGTCTTCCTCATTGAGTATTTTTGAAATTTGAAATTTTTTGGCACTTCTTCTCTACATAAACTTCTATATTAAAGAAATTATTAAAATCTGTTGGATATAAATCCGGTAGTTAAGCTATTGACGAAAGTAATCGCTCCACATTTTAAATAGATGGATATATATATATATATATATATATATATTACTAAAACGGCTATATTACCAGAAGGTGTAGATGTACCAGCTCATATACAAACAGGGGCTACCAGGACAGTTGAAAGTTTCCCAATAGACCATCCTGTTTGCTTGTCTAAAATGGCCAGCTTGAGCACATATTATCAAAATTTGAAAAACATCAACAAAAATAATAAGGGAAAAAAACAAAGCACAAAATATACTACTCACTTTGACTTTACTTAGTGGTCGAATGCTCTGAGGAGTCTCTTTCGCAGGAGATTAGACTGCCGATGACGGTGATATAGGGGTTCGAATCCCAATCCGGTGTACTGAGGGTGATTTTCCCTAAGTTTTTTTCCACTCCCCTTCACGAAAATTCGTGTAAACTTATTTTAAATTTAACCTTCCTCATCCCTAGCACATTAGCATATTAATTACGTATTGGTGTAACTAGAATGGGTAGTAAGACTCGAAAAATACTAACTTTTAGTTTTTCTAGTTACATATCTACTTTTGATAATTAATTTATATCCATATAAACTTTGTATCTATAATAGTATGAAGATTTGTTTTTAAATATATATTAAAATGCTGACCCTCTGATTTTATTTAAATTTTAAAATAATCTAAGCTCTAAATAATAATAATGATGATGATTTTTTATTTTTTTTATTAGCACCACGTCTTACTACCCGTTCAGGTTATATGCTAATAATAATAATAATCCCCACCGGAAAATTTCCTGACACGAGGCATTGCCTCCAATACTCCCCTTGTATATTAGTAGTTCTGTGAACAGAAGACCTCGCTCCTTCCATGTTCTTATCGTTACTACAACCTTATTAGCAGTTATGTAAACAAGCATTTTGTTAATCTTTTGTAAAACTATAAAAAAAAGATTAGTTCCTCTCTGAATCTGACTGTACAAGATTATACAGAGTGACCAACAAGGCTCGCTCAGCCATACTTCTTTCTACTTAATGACATGGAACCGCTTAAAACGAGTGGGATACTAGTGTCTGGGACCGAACTTGTATCCCTCGTATCTCCCCTGATTTTGCACAATATGAATATACAGGACTATTCAGACCTTCAGTTAAAAATAAAAGTTGTAGGGGTGATAAGATAAGTATTTCCACGTAGTGAACTTGGAGTTGGCGATACCAGATGTCGACGCGGGGGTCTACTACAAGGGCGTTCAATACGCTCTCACGCGTCTACCAATGGTTCATGCGCTGTCCGCTTTGATCTTGCAGCGCACTATGACCCAGGCCACTGACGTGATCTGCTAGATAATTACTTCCCCGCCTCAAAGCGATTTTTCACTTGGATGATCTGCTTTTTGATTCAGCCGACTGGTTCAGTATAACCCGGACCCCGGACCTGATGAAAGATCTCGTCTTCATCATAAACAGAAAGAAGTCAACATTAGACACGTCACACAGTCTCACATATTTGGGCTTCATCATCGACACAACGGAAAAAAGAATAACCATGTCCACCGACGCGAGAAAGAAAGCAGCGACATACCTAAGACATTTTAGGAAAACTTCGTACAAAGGCGTCGAACGCATCTCCGGATACGTCCCGTGGTTAGGATTCAACTTACAGTGGCCCGGGTATGCTGAAGCACGCCTATACGACCGGCATCCAGCAATCGCATCCAGACTTCTGGAGCGTTCTCACTGGCGGACTCGGGACATGGAAAACACCTGACACACTTCCCTCCACGGTGACCTCGGACGTGACCCCTACGATAGCAGTGGTCATAAACTCGACACAAAGAGTATCGATCATCAAACTGTTTTATTTCCCGCTGGAAATAAACTCTACGGAGATGGTAAGGGGCCCTCATGGCTCTGTGCTGGACAAAGAATGAATACCTTTCAGAGGCCATACGATTAGGTGTTGATAACACCACACCCTCTACGGTCTTCTGAAGGGTAAAGGTTAGGTATTCACAAACCGGGACCTACGGTGCCCTCACCTATGGGCTATGGATTATTTTTGGGATGTATGCCTTGACGTGTTCTGGATTTCGACCCACCTGAACCCAACGGACAGCGCTTCACGAAGGGACGGACTTCACCAGCTCCACTTCACCAGGGACATCGACATAATGGAACAATATGGGGTTCCTGTCATTTAAAAATTGTATAATATGTATTGTAATTATCACTGTATTTTAACTGTTTTGAATAAAAGCTATGCCGGCATCCCTTCCTTTCGGCGGCTCCCCTGTTGACCCGCGCGCCGAAAAGTATAAAAGCTGTTGACGAGGGAGATCCGGACTTCAGTCGTCGGAAGGGAGGGATCCCCAACAACGATGGCTCGTATACACCTTTCTCCTCCCTCTCGTGAAGCTCTAGCTCGACTATATGTGGCTGATGCCTGTCAGCGGGGAGGGACATTACACGTTCCCTGAAAGGGCCAACGACAATAAGAAAGAATCAGTGATATCTGTTGTCAGGCAGTTCAGTGCCTTGTTATAAGTCGTAATGTTCACCACACTTCACTTGCTACAATGGCCCCATGGCTTCTTTGGTGCTGACTGACAGCTCACAGCTGACTTCTGACAGTCAACATTTAGGTATATACCTAAATTTTAGGCTGTCAAAAGTGACAGCTGCTAAACACGTGTTTTTGCAGATCATATGGTTCGGCGTAGGCATGCATAATTTTGTCTGGTAGCTTTTTAAAGCTGTCAGCTATCAGTCAGCACCAAAGAAGCCATGGGGCTACTGTAGTTACTAAATATTGATAAGTTGTCTACCCCCCAGGTGCATACGGCACCAACTTTGACGTCTCGTAGCGCCTTTATTTGGCATCGTTGACTCTAAGTTCACTGCGTGGAAATACTTGTATTGTTACCCCTTTAAATATGTGTAACTTTTTATTTGAAGATCTGAATAACACCGTATTTTCTATTAGCCCTGTAAGTCCCGCTTCGGTGGGCAGGCAGTAAAATACTTCATTCTCGTATTATCCGGTACAACGATAACAGGGAGGGTTGGGGTTCGAATACTGGTTGTATGCAGTGAGGGTATTTTTTATTAAATGGTTTTACCACTTTCCCTCCTCAAAAATAGGGTTGTGTGAAAGTGTGTATGAATGTATATATATATATATATATATATATATATATATATATAGAGAGAGAGAGAGAGTCTATGTGTGTATGTGTATGTAACTATGCACACAAACACACACACATATATATATATATAGCCCAATTTTCGAGGAGGGAAAGTGGGAAACCATTTAATAAAAATACCCTGATCGCATACAACCAGTTACCTATACGGGCATATATATATATATTGGGGGAATTTAACGTTCACTTTATGAATATACTGTAATCTCTGCACACAAATTACAAACTAACTAAACCATATCGCCATTAAGAGGGAAACCTTATTCTCACCAACGATACAGTTTTCTACCATGTCGGAAATCGAACACGGGCCTGCCAGCTCCGTAGATAGACACGCCCCCTCTACTAAGCCAAAAAGCCATACCATGAGAGCTAAAACCTCCTAACTATTACATTATCCACAATGTAATAGACTCGTGGTGGATTGAGGTTAGTAACGTAACGATCATTCATCTTAATGTCAATACGCAATCAGGAGTGAAGAAGGAGGGAGAAAACTATTTTATTAGTAATGAGATAACTCAACTCAACTCATCCCTTAAGTGCTTCTATCATATAAAAAATCTTTGAAAGTAGATATATCTACTTATGGAAAAATACCTTAACTGCTCCAATGACTTGACGTGTTTCGCCAATAAGGCCACGATTAATAGCTGAGCACAACATTGTTTTTTTTTAATCTTTCTTTATTATATGTTCACACATTAATTAACGAGGTAAATATGAAGATGGAACCTCGGCTCTCGATTCTTCTATCACATGGCCTTCACATGCCAATACTAATTATTTAGCTCACTCATGGAATCTTATTGTATAAGACAGCAGCACAACTACTTTCTAAACAGTTAAAATATATATTTTTTAAACGCGTAATATATATATATATATATACATACATACTGAAATGTGTTTCATAAAGTTGTTCATTCAAGGAATAGTTAAATAATTTAACTCGCCTCAATGACATAGTTGGCTTGACTGCCGAGGACGAGGAGATCAAGGTTCAAATCTCTGTCGGTTGAACTGGGGTTGGTTTTTCCTAAGTGGGTTTCCCCTCTCAGTCCACGGAAATGCTGGTTCACTTCCTCTAAATTCAACCCTCCTGATTGCTAATCCATTAGTATAATTAGTACTTAAGCGTATAGCCAGAACGGGTAGTAAGACGCGGTGCTAAGTAATAAAAAAAAGTTAAATAATTTACTTTGAGATGCAGACCACTCAATATATTTTTTACTAAGTGGAATAAAAACCGTATCGAATATATTGTTACCACTGTCAATACAATATTATGATTTCAAGTAATTGAAAAATCAAAAGTCAAAAAGTTCAGGAAGAATTTCATTCACTCGTTTTCTTCAATGTTACATCTGTTGTAGGTGAGTTAAGTAAGGAGCTTGGAGGAAAACCTTGCCAAGTACCAATAAATAGACTACAATATTAAGAAACTACAGCCCAGTTTTCACATGAAGGGCCTTATTTGGCAGCTAGAAAAGATACTAGTTCTACAGTATCCCCATGGCTTCTTTGGTGCTGACTGACATTTCACAGCTGACTTCTGACAGTCAACATTTAGGTATGTACGTACCTAAATTTTGATTGTCAAAAGTGACAGCTGCTAAACACATGTTTTTGCTGATCATCTGGTTCGGCGTAGGGATACGTAATTTGGTGTGGTAACTTTTTAAAGGTGTCAATTGTCAGCTGTGAGCTGTCAGTCAGCACCAAAGAAGCCACGGGGCTACTGTACTTTCACATTAGTAATATGGTCAAATGTTATCAATGTTGACAGCAAAATTTTTGTATTTTCTAAAAGGGCCTTCCTATAAAATTGGACTGAACCCTGCACTGTGCGATTTGAAGATTCCATTTCTACAGGGTTTTTTAACGAATATGAATGTGTGAACAAGAGGGAAAGAAAAATACAATATTAGGGTAGCCTTAATTTTTTTTATCACAATTTAGAGCTTTATAATATGCGAACCAATTTACCCCTGCCATCATGAACCCCTATCAGTAGGAGTCCGCAAGCTTGGGGTGGGTTTTTTTTCGAGTCAAGTATTTCGAAAAGCTCTCGAGCTAGAGTCAAATTCGAGTATATTCATAATTTTAAAATGTACTCTTAAAATGTTAAAATTATGAATACACTCGAACTATTTTAAAAGTAAAATAGTATATTTAAAATGTCACCAGTCAAAACATACATAAAATATAAATAATTCAACTTTATATTGTGAAATTTTAAAACTATATGAAAACAACACAGATTTTTAAAATGAGAATATCACTCATTTATTATTAGTACATACGTTTGAAAAGAAAAGTCTAGAAAATGGAAATTTTTGTTTTGAAATTAGAGATAATACTTAAAAAAAAACATTATTTAAAAAATAAGAAAAATACTCAAATAAAAATATAGGCCTGGTGGAAAAATATTTATAACTATTTAAACACTCATGTCTTCAAATACATTAAAATACAATAATAAAAGAAAGTTTATAAAATTGACGTTTTAATGATCTTATATTTCCCCAAAATATACCTCGTTAACTTTATTTAACCTATAATAAAATGTCAAGATCACAAGCAGTTAGAAATTTGAAAGATTTCACATCTCGTTTATTAGTCCTTGATGTAATAGTCGTGCATGATTACTTTTTCTGTCTATATTCCATTCCTCTATGCGTTGTTACGCATTCGCCTTGTATGTACTTTTTGCTAGAAATCATATTATTACGAAATTTATTTTCAATTAACTTTTTAATGTTTATAAAAGTTGAACCTTCTGAGAATTATTTTGTTGAAATAAACCTACTATTGAACCAAATAAGCTTACAGAAGTAAAAAAAAATATGATTGCTTTGAACAATTCATGCAATCCTTCAATAAGAGTTGTTTTGTTTTTTGTGTGTGAAACATCAATAATAATACATCTTGATTTTCTCCGTTTAAATAAGCTACCAACTTTGCTGAGATGACATCCTATTAATTTAAAGATATTGTGTTCAAATTCCGAATCTACTATTATTATTTTTTAGATTACTACTCAGAATTAAAAAAATACTAATGAACAGATAATTTGTTTTAAATATTTTTATAAAAAATATACAAGGTATTTAAACCTATGTAGACTACCCCAATGTTCTTATTTTAAAATGATTAAACAAGGCCAATTTAAAACAGTACATTCACATTGAAACTTTTTGTGTATGTGATTATTTAAAAACAAAATTAATGGGTTTTATGACATAAAAAAATGTACATATTTTAACATAAAGCTAAGCAAGCTAGTTTATTACTGTTATATTGAAAACCTTTTGGTCATGTTTATGTTTTAAAAATAGTTGCGGAAGTAAAATAGGACTATAATAAATTTCAAATTAACGAGTGATTTTTTACTATGAGAAAATTATACTATTATATCCGAGCTGGGATAGATTTGGTGACTTCCACCGTTGCAGACAAGCACGCTACCAAATGAGTTAAAGTAACAATTGGAAGAATGATACGAATAACTGATATTATATCATCAAATTTTGTGACAATAAACTTAGTTACATACAAATAGAAGATAGTTCCCTAATAAAACCAATCAAATCGTATTTCATAATGATCTCAATATAATAAGAGTATACACTTTCATTTACGTATATTGTATCATGATAGGTTGTGCTAGGTATCATAACGCCTTCATCCTTTGGAACGTCATAGGTTTTCCCATTGTTGTCAGATTGAAAACTCAGTAGTAAACGAAACAACGCCACACCGACTCGCGAGACAATATAAACATTTCCTAATTAGCTCTCTTTTGGAACAGCCTGTGGTTCGCGAGTTTGCTCGCCAGATAGTATTCTCGCAAGTTTCAAAATTTAGAATTCAGGGATAGGCAAACTTTTTGGGGCCCCGATAAACTTACAGGCCTATCAGAGGTTTCATTGTCACCCATTATTTATCTTTAATCTAATTTTGATTAATGTTTTTCATCTATATCTCTTATATACTTATTTCTTAAATTCATTCTTTCTTCAGTATTTATTTCCTCTCCTTTCTAGAAAGAAAGTATAGGATGAATAAAACGTGCATTTTCAAATTAAGTTACCTACTTTTCTTATAAATATTATAAAGTTTTACAATACTGTAGATACAGTACTATCATGAAACATAGGAAACGTGATATTTCTGAATACTGGCTAGTCGTAAAAGGCAGAGTATTTCCAGTTCAACATTATTTTGGATTGTGATAATTCTTATTTTCAATGTAGCAGAATCGAGATGATTAAAGACATTATGAAACTTCTCAGATTTATCTTCATCATTACCGAGAGAAAATTAGTTTAAAATAAATCTTGTAAGTTGTGATTTGTTCTAGTTTTCCAAATTTCGTGAATCTTCAAGAAAACTCGGTTCTCAGATAATCGATGACATTAGAGTGTTTTTTTCCGATTTCAAAGTTTTTCTAATCAAAATCGTTAACTGCAATTTTAAAGAAAGTAAATGGTTTAAAATCTATTTTATAAAAATTAGTTCCCCAAAATTTAAATTTTCCTGAAAATGGTTAAATCACAGAAATCTTGTTTGTGAGTTTTTGACTTAACGTTGCAGTTCCAAATTTAGTCCATTCAACCGAGGTATCAAGAAAAATAAAAATATACTGGCGATCTCAGATCCTCCAGCTCTAGGTAGTATATCATTAGTTTTTTTTAAAACTAAATAAGTATCCATGAGCTTGAATAGCTGTGTCACAGTGTACAATAATAGTTGAACATAATCAAAAGCTGTTCACATTTTTATTTTGAACTCAGCAAATAGTTCTACAGTGACTTTAGTAAAGGCCCCCTTCACGAACTCACTATCAGTGAAAGGTTTTTCCTCCTTAGCCATCACATATGAAACTACAAAACTACAGTAGTTGTAGAAAACTATTGAAACGCCTAGGAAAAGGGGCAGGTTCACTGCGATACAATTTTTAAACAAAGCTAAGTGTTGTAAAACAGCTTGGATCTGCTGTCAATGTCAGAGTCTGTGCCTGCACTGGCATTTATATTACTTGCATATTTCACTCTTAATTTGATATATTTTTATATTTAGAAGATCCAAAGATCAACTTTTAACTGAGATGTATTTTTCTTACGCGTTCGACTGAAAATGGCCGCGTGATCAATCGGTCGATCGCGATCGACTGTTTTCCGACCCTTGAAGTGAGTTTAGACAGCCCGCTGACCTCGCTTATGAGATATGAATAATACGACTGTATTGATATTAATATTTAACCCATTATACCAATTTTATTCTTAGCACTGTGACTACCTGTTCGGATTATAGGCCTACGTTTATGTACTAAGTACGCTTATTGTTTTAGTGATGAGGAAGGTTATTTTTATAAGAAGTGTGCCCGCATTTGCTTGAAGGAAGATTGGAGAACAATGCCATATTCAAATAGAAAAATTCCACTAGGTAAATAGCCAGGATTTCATTTGGGGGAGGGGGGGTTGTTATCCAATGCTATGCTACCTCCACCCCGACATTTGCAAACCCCATTCATTATTTATGACTTTGGTTAAGGTTTTTAGAAATTTTAAACTAAACATTTTTGCGGTGTCAATACTTTCATATTGTTTTTAGGACTGTTGGAAAAGCAGAAAGCAACAAATTTGCTAAATGAATATAATATATTAAATTAACAACGGCACCATACAAACTGCTCGACAAGCTATAAAAAGTTATTTGGGAGGCTGGGTGGGTCAAGTGGCCAACACGTCTTGGACCAATTGCTAGACAAGCTCATCTATAGGGGTACAAAGTAATAAAAAAACAATCAAGCGATTGACACGAGAGAACAAATCTGTAAAAAGACCAACTGCTAGACACCCAGAAACGACATGGACCAAGTGATTGACACGGGCTGGGCCATGTGATAGACAAGCTCCCATATAAGAGGACAAAGTGATAAACAGCCAAGCGGCTGACACGAGAGGACAAACATCGATATGNTGACACGAGAGGACAAACATAGATATGAATCCGGTTAAGAATGGCTCAAGTGACAGACTAGTTATTTCAAAACTAACAACATTGAATGGGGTGGATCACGTTCTCCTATAACCTAACATAACCTTAACAGGCTTTCAATTACACAAGAGTACCTTATGTCCCTGTATTTATCGTTCTGCCCCTTGCAGCCCCCTCCTCCCTTGAGTCTAGATTCCAGCCTCCATCTCATACGCTCCTCCCAGCATTCATCCCCTTCTCTTATCATGCCCGCCAATTGCTCCTCTCCCCTTCTCACAGTCTCCTACCCCCAGTCTTGATCTGCACAACTTCCATTCCCTATCCTGTGCTCTTACCTCCTACCAGCCATACAACTTCCTGTATACATCCTGAGCAAGAGGTAGTCTGGTTCGATCATGACCGTGTTGATTCCATCCAGCTCCAATCCATCCTCTTACCACCCACCTCGCTTACCAGCCAGTCCTTAAAACTTGATAGCTTTGAACTTGTACCTTAAGCGATGTATCCATCATCTTAACACCCGCTCATTCATACCTGACGGCTTAGATCTTGTACCTTAAACGATATGTCCTTCCTGCTTACCACACGTCCTTCAAAATATTTTTAAATGGTTTGAAACGATAATATATGCCGAATGGTAAAACTCCGACACGTCGTTGATCTATTTAGTCAAAATTCACACTGATGATCTTCGATTATTTCCTCTACATATGGCGTCGATCTTATTAAAAATATGTCTGATAAAATTGTGTAGCCTGTTAGTAGTAGTGAGATACTTATATAATTATTACTCTTTATTTTATCTACCTTATTGAACATGGGTATTATAATGCTTTCGTTCTATTCTTGTGGTAATACTTCATGATACCGTATGGAACATCGCGTTTTATGAATTTTTTGCTACCAACATTTTACCGCCTCCCCTTATTAACTAGGCTGGAATTATTGAATCTATACCAAGAAATTTACGATTCTTTAACTTCTTGATATAATAGCTTCTTTTACTTGATTGAAAGTTAACTCTGGGCCTAGTGGTTCAGTAATATGGATTTCGATAGCTTCACCTAATTCGGATCCTTCATGAACATTCAAAATATGATTGGTGTCTTTCCATTTACTCAAAACATCGCTCGTGTCTGCCATCATCTTACTAATCTCATCTTCCAATAAGTTGCCTCTAGCCTGATAACTTTTCCTATATCCGTTGATAACGTGCCTAAATAAAGTTCCCTGATATTCTAATTTTTATATTTTGCTCTAACTCACTACTCTTTAGAATGATCTTTCTTTTGTTTCTGAATATGGCGCTGGCAATCCTTTTTGCATTGCTAAACGTGTAGTATTGTAATAATTATGCATTCTTGTGTTGTAAAATATTAAAATATCTCTGTTTAATTCCTTTCCCCCTCTCTCTCTCTCCCTCCAAATTAACGAACATAAATCCTGGTTGAGAGCATTGGGAAGACCCAGACACAGATGGGAGGACATTAGAAATGACCAGAAAGCAATAGCGTGTATGAGGTGGACTGGATATAACTATTTCAAGAAAAGACGTTTTGGTGGCGTACTTTTATAAGTGCGCGCAATGAACCTTTCGAGTAGCTGATTCCATCAAGTATTATATGACTTTAGGGTTGGCAACCTTGTCTTGGGCTTTATCCATTTATCTAGAAATTTTTTAAACAATTAAGTTATATTTATATTGTTTAGTTTGTATCTTTTTTGCTTCATATGATAGGCAAAATTAATTATTTTTAATTAATTAATAAAACATTTGTTTAACTCTAAAGGTTTGTATTATGCACGTCTACTTTATTTATTTTTAATCATGGATAAACATTACCATTATTATTAGCACCGCGTCTTACTACCCGTTCGGTTTGTACACACTTACAGTTTAACGTGGAATCCGAACCACGGTGGAGGCCTGGCATTCCCCACATTCCCAAATTGTGATTAATACACACCTTGTCAGATGGGTAAACAAAGAGTTTAATTAATGGCCTTTAGGCTTGTGTATTTGCCGGTAAAGATTATTAATGAAGGATTATTTTGAACTACCTTTGAAAATGTGTGTTTATGTGTTTATTTATTTAGAAATGGGCTTGATTATTTGACTAGGAAATAACATGAGCTGTGTCCTAATAGTCTCAAGTATTCTTGGAAGGACCCTTGAATTATAAAATTGATTAATTCACACTCCCTACACACTTCCTATTGAAGACGGCATCAACCAGTTTTAAGGGCAACTACCGTTGCTTCATTTCTAGGGCAACAGTGCTACCTCACCAACGAGTGATCTTAGAAACTAGGCTATGGCTGTATCTGAATAGTCCAAGGCTCCCTATTCAGACCCTTGAGTTTTAGACTTGGTGCAATCTTGATGGTGCAATCTTGATGATTTTACACATCTCGCACTGTTCATAGCGAAGACTGCATCAAACTATTCGAACGGCAACAACCATATTTTAAATGGCGGAAAATGTAAGTTACTGTTCTAGCAGACAAAACGATAATACTAAAACAATTGCCAGTCGAACACCGCGAGAACAGCGCATGGCTGGTAGCCTTCAGTATCCATGGTTACCAAGACCTCGAGAAGACTGCTTAGGTTCTGTTCGCGACTTTTCTGACAGATTTACACTTGTTCACGTGATTGCCGATGCAGCTATCAAGGGCATGAGTCAAGGCGACGCCGCATAAGTAGACTATTCGGATACAGCCTATGTTAAACTCCAACTATCAGACCTAATGAAAACAAATAGCATGGTTATAGTACATTTTATCCATCCCAATCTTGTCATTTCTTTATTAACATATCCAAAATATTATCAGCTGTACATCATTCCAAACATTAAAACATGTAGAATCGATTTGAACTAAAAAATTAAGCAAAGCCATTTTGATCATTAATGAAACAAGAAAAAATTCCACTAATCTAAGCAATAGAGTATCTTTCGACCATTCTAGAACTATTTGGACACTACACTTAACCCCAAACATAATTTATAGGCTACCTTCTTTACAAAGGCATAATAATCGTCTATAATGGACACAACTAACTTTACTCTTTAGTAAATTTTAATTCAAGCAATTTGTTTTGATGTAGGGGATCACAAGTATCAATGACAACTAAATTCTAGATGAAGTAAAACACAATATTGATGACATGGAAACAACACAATAAGTTTTTATGAATTATTAAGACACCTATCTAACCCATCTTAACCTAACTTTTCAGAGAGTGTTAATAACTTATATTTATAATAAAGATGAAATAAAATATTTAATGTAATGATTAAATGTGGATGATATACATCATACATTGACGTCATAGTCATTTTAGTGTGTAGCTACTGTGCATGATAACCAGTGTAACACAAAGTATTATAGGATGACATCTTCCATCCAGTGCGCAGGATCACAGGAAAGCTACATGCCATTGTTAATATTTACATTTCGAAAGTGATTTGGATTCTATTTAAATATAGTATTTAATAAACGTACAAAAAAATTATAAATATTACTGCCATTCAATTCTACACGTTAAGAATAAGCAAAATAAAGTGAATGAAAGGTATAAACATTGTACCATCACAATGAAAAAGAGCCTATAATGGTATGGATCCCAAATTAACCTAATTGGCACTATTTTATTGTTTGCATCTACTGTTTTCCCATTGTTTCATGAAAATTAAAGCATGGCAATAAGCAATTTGCTTCTCTTCCTGATAATATATAGTAGGTGTAGATAGAGTAATCAACTTTTCGAGGCTACCAACTTCTTAATATCCTAGGCTATAGCTTTTCTGCTTTACTAACCAATATAATTTAAAATGGTGGGTAACATAAAGTTCTGAGCTCTAGAAAACAAAAAAGAGAATAGTGAAAGATTAATTTTGCTAGTAATACTCCGCACCAAGGACGTGTCGACAACGTGTTGCTTGCCTGTCTTTAGGTTCAAAGAGAGTATGAGGGGTGCACCAACATACTCAGTGACAATTCGAACGATTATACACTAGGATACTGATGCAACTGGCAAGGGTAAATATCAAGGCGACAGGTATTTTCACATACCTTCCAGGGTTCTTTTTCGTGCCACACGGAACCAACGGCTTTACTTCCCCTCCCAAGGATGTTGAGCTATGACTTTTTCTGGCTCAAGAAAAAGCCTTTGGCTTCTGTTGGGTTCGAACCCACAAACACCGGGTCCTGAGGCGAGCACTTTATCCCAAGACCATCGGGGTCGAAGGTGATACAGGTCATTTAAAAAATGTAGTGTGTGTGTGTGTGTGTTAGTTAAAGATGGGTCAGATCCACCTTTTTTCAAATCTGAAACTTTATGTTGCCATCAAATCCCTAATTAAAATTTGAATTTTAGAAAATATTGTAAGCATAAGTGTTTAACTTTCCCAATAACTAGGATTTTGCCCTTCATTTCTGATTTTGTTTACATTGAATGGTAAATTAATGATCTGGTGTTTGGTTTTTAGGTTTTTCCTATCATTATTTTGATTTTAACCACAAGAAACTATTTAAGTATTTGAATACCTTTAAAAAATAAATCAAACTTAGTACCAATTTAAAAAAATGATAATGATTTTGATCTTACAGTTATTGATAAAATTTATTAATAAAGATTATCACACATTTTTTTCAAAATTATTTTATCAGTAATATTGTACTGATACTGCTGTCTTTCATTGTTTTGTGTATTCATCTAAAAAATTCTTTTGATTTTGATTAACTATATTTCATGTTAAAATGTTCATGTCTTATTAATCTGTTAAAATTTAAACCCATGTAATACTACAAATTATGTAAAATCATAATCCTAGAAGTGAGCTATTGCTCTTTGGATCATGTAAGTAATTTATTGAATTAATTAATAACAGTCTTGAATCCATGAATATTTATTGTAGGTTCTAGGGTCCCATCCTTAGTATATACTATAATATATGCTTCAATACACTTTATTCTTGATGTAAAAATGTTTAACTATGACAGGCCTAGGCCTACCCTATCTTTCTATCATTTTATGATTTTGAAATAGGGATTGTTTGTCTCTGAGTACCTTTAATATATACTGGATTTCTTAAAACCTTTAGTATATACTGGATTTATTAAAAAAATAGACTGGAAATACTGGAAATAAACTGGAATTTCAAAACTATTGTCAGGTAGACACCCTGCCCTAGGACTACCTCACCTTAGGCGACCACCCTCATTTTATAATTATGTTTACAAACATGTTAATATAGAGAATCAATGGGAAAAGGACACAAAAAGGCCTCGATTAAAAAATACACACAAGAAGAATATTATTAAGTTTCCAATAATAAAATTAATATTGTTACAAATGATTATAATTATAAAATTGAAACAAATCCCACCTAAATCTCAGAACGGTGTGTCCAGCGACCTGGGAAACCTGGAAAAGTCAAGGAATTTTATCAAATTTCTGTAATCTTTACTTATTCACTAAAACAATATTCACAATAGTCAAAATAACATATTTCTTCCAATTAATACTCACCGCGAGTATATTTGAACACAACTATCTGAGTTGTGCGTACTAATTTCATTTCTCAAGTCAACATGAGATTTTAATGTAATCTTTCCTTTCACCCGTCTATAGTACACCTTTAGACAAAATTGAGTCATGGGAATTAGATTATGTCATAGGACCTAAGGAATAAATTGTCTCGCAATAATTTTAAACTGTGCTGTTGTAAGTCAATTTTTTAATATCTCGATATGATTTCTCACAACTCTAACTTGGACTGCACTACCCGATAACCCGTCACTTTAGTCTGAAATCTTTCTAACCCCTTCATAGGGTGATATAATTTCAGAATGTGTGTGTCTAAAATCATTAATATATCAATATGTGGTTTTAATCAAATATTCTTTAATACACAGTGACTGGAAAATTTGGAAGTTACTGGATAGTAGGATCCTATAATTTTCTAGCGGATCCCCCTCCCCCTAGAAAAATTTGCTTTCTAAGCCCTTGAGTGGTAACTGACAGCTAGCAGAAGATGTAAAAACAGTTAAAAGAATAACACAATTAAAAACAAATTCATTGTTGTGAAAGTTTTGACTGCTAAAAGTGACAACAAATCAATATATGGCTAGACAAATGTATGCATTAAAGTAGATCTGGTAACTTTTGCCTTCTTTCAGATACCTACACTCAAGTGGTGAATGGGCTCTAGTAAGACACTGGGAAGAGAGAGAAAAACAAAATATCATTTTTTATAAGGTTACCACACAACCACATAAGCCCAACTCTTGCAAATAAATAACTAGTATTCTTCTTTCATCCTGTTAGACAAAATTCTGAACATCATCTTATGATATGATACAGTTTAAACAATCCCACAATATATTCATTACAACTGAATCCAAAACCATTCAAACCATACAATTGTATCTAGATGGTAGGGGATTCATCCTAATTATTATGAAATAAATCTTACTTGTAAACCTTGCATAATTTGTGTATATAAATATGGTTCTTAACCAACCTAACTTAACCTAACCTTTCATGTGTTAATAGATTAACATTTTGAATGGTGTTGATCAAATTAACAAATTAATTTCTATAAAATAATATTAATAATAATATTTAGCACCGCATCTTACTACCCGTTCAGGTTATATGCTTTAAGTACTAACTACTCTAATGGATTAGGAATTGGGAAGGTTGAATTAGAGGAAGTGAACCCGCATTTGCGTGGACGGAGAGTGGAAAACCATTTAGGAACACCCCCCTCCCCCAATTCACCCGACCGAGATTCAAACCTCGATCTCCCCGTCCTCAGCAGTCGAGCTCAACACGACAAGCGCGTTAGCCAACTACACCACCGAGGCGGGTAATTTCTATAAAAAACAGTGGTGTAAAATAATCTTGTAAAGGATCGTGGGTCACCATCAGGTGCGGATTTAGGGGAAGGTCAAAGGGTCAGTTGACCCCCCTGTGAAAGTTAGAAAATTAATATAAAAAACAAAATGAAAGTTCAAATTTTTGAAAGAAAATACAACACAGATAAATTATACACTTTTTTATCTGTTTACACGCAGACACCTCTTAAGCCGGTTCTACTCGAGCATTATTCGTCCATGATTAATCATGACTCACGCAATTGTAGAAAAAATACTTATTTTTATACATGAATATTTGTCGTGCATAGCGAGTAACAAACATTGTCCCGCATAGAGATGGTAGACTAACACACATCAAAAACTAATAATCGCCTGAGAGCAGTTCATCCACGAATACCTAATATAGAGTATGTGTGGACAGCAGGAGTGACGTAACTGTGGGGGACTCTGACCCCCTGGAAATAATTTGCCCCTCCCTGGATGTACTTAAAAATCCTCTGATATTATTGAATGTGAAGCTAGGAGATGGCCTTAAATCAAACTCCAAATGATTTCTATATGCATTCTATTGTCAAAAATTTGCTGGAGAAGACTGAGTATGACATCACTCTATCATCACCACATGCTCTTGAACTCTTGGCCCGCCATGTGTGGCGCTAGAGGGCAGGTCACGCGGTCTGGCTATGACTTCCCGCAGGCGGGACTATAGTTCAACTTCAATCACTTATAACTTTAATTGTGTTAGTCGAACATCATAGTTCTTGTTTGCACATGATGCCAAAGAGCGGTATGGGATATTGTTCTTTATTTAGATCAACTCTGATTGTAAAACAACAGAAACCAGCACACTACAAGTGACTAAGTGGCTAAAAGGGTTCATCAACACCCAGCACGCAAACAAGAGGCTTTCATGAACATCAAACAAAACAAGAAAAGTGTTTCAAGACCGCTTCAAATAACTACTAGACTACAGGCAACTAACTGGAACAAATGTCAGGGGATGAAAGCTCTAAATATCTTCAAATAACTACTAGACTAGAGACATCTAACTGGCACAAAATCAGGGGATGAAAGCTTTAAATAGCTTCAAATAACTACTATAACTGGCACAAATGTCGGTATGAAAGCTCTAAATATCTTCGAATAACCACTAGACTAGAGACATCTAACTGGCACAAATGTACCGGGAAGAAAGCTCTAAATAGCTTCAAATAACTACCAGACTAGAGACATCTAGCTGGCACAAATGTCAGGGGATGAAAGCTCTAAATAGCTTCAAATAACTACTAGACTAGAGCTATCTAACTGGCACAAATGTCAGGGGAAAGAAAGCTTCAAATAACCACTAGACTAGAGGCATCTAACTGAGCACAAATGTCGGTATGAAAGCTCTAAATATCTTCGAATAACCACTAGACTAGAGACATCTAACTGGCACAAATGTCAGGGGATGAAAGCTCTAAATAGCGTCGAATAACCACTAGACTAGAGACATCTAACTGGCACAAATGTCAGGGTATGAAAGCTCTAAATAGCTTCAAATAACTACTAGACTAGAGACATCTAACTGGCACAAATGTCAGGGAATGAAAGCTCTAAATAGCTACTAGACTAGAGGCATCTAACTGGCACAAAAAGTCAGGGGAGAGAAGCTCTAAATAGGTCTAGATGCATGCCATTTTGAATAATTTTCAGGTGAGGACCACCCCAAATAGCCTAGTTTCTGAAATAATCATTCAATTTTCAAAATTTTGTTGGTGAAAGATCACTTCAAAGATTATCTTCCAGAGGTATTTAATTTTCATAAAAAAATAAGGTGAGGATCACTCAAAATATCTTCAAGGGGCGTCCAAATTTCAAAAATGTTTGGGTGAGGAACAATTTAAATGGCTTATAAAATAATCTTAAGTTTAAAAAAAATCCAGGCGAAGACTACTCATAAATTTTAGAATGAACCATTTTTCTAAAATTTGTTGAAGGAAGGTCACTCTACATGGTTTATAAAAACTATCTGATTAAAAAAAATGGGGAGGCTGAGCACGGTTTAAAACATACATAAGATTAAATATAAATGAGAAACAATTAAACAGCTTTAAACAGAAATTTAACATTGTAAGCAATATGCTATTTATAGCTATGACCCCCCTATGAAAATGTTCTGGATCCGCCCCTGGTCACCATTATAATGCAAAGAAGTCAACACAAAAGATAGTACGGTACAGTCAAAATGTATACCTAGTTTTCACAGGATTTTAGTGAATTTTGTTTTAATTCCATAACTATTCAACATTTTACAAACATGATAACTTTCAGTATTATTCCATTGGCCTTATTTTTGGATGTGTAATACTGACAACTATGTAAAAAGAGTGATATAGGTCTAACAAAGAAAAGTTTTTTATTTGAGCAATAGTGTTTGTCAGTGTATAACCTTAACGGGTAGTAAGACGCGGTGCTAAAAAAAAGTGTTTGCCCTATCACTGATAAATTGGACAATTTAAAATCTCAAAAGATTTTTTAAATTATATCATAAATATTAAGTTGCACATTGATATTAATTTTGGCGATGTCAAATATATTGTCAAAAGTAGTATCTTATGAGCCACAGATCACATTAATGCTAATCTAGCAAGCTCATAAATATTTATGTTATTGTGTGATTTTGCTGATTTTTATTTTAACTGTATGGGTATAAAAACTTTTGAAACTCTGTAAATATTAGTATTATTCAATTCTCCATCCTCATAAGTGTATAATAATAATAATAATAATAATAATAATAATAATAATAATAATAATAATAGCAACAACAATGACAATAACAAACTACACATAAATTAAAATCAAACAAATAAAATAATTTTTATATAATGCTCTATGTGAAACGTACTAAAGCCAAATGTCTTATTTATAAATAATTCTAATTTTTGTAACATAGCCTCATCTAACTTATGCTGGAATCATGATCAACCAACATTAATGTAGCCTAAAGTAGGCCTAAAGAGAGCCCTAAAATGAAAGCTGTGTTTTTAATGAAAGCCATCACGCTGCACTAAAAAAAAAATTATGTTACATTTACTTAATATAAACACTGTCCAGGAGAGAACTTTTCCATTTTATTTATTTGAGGTATTTAACACTTTCTGAACCAACTTATTATGTCATCACACGAAAATTTCTCTTGAGCAAAGGTGAAAGGTTCTACCAATTTTGCCAGAAAATGTATTTTCATATACCTTCCGGGGTTCTTTTACATGCTACAATCACTGTGGGATAGACAGCCTTACTTCCCCTTCAAAGGAAGGTGTGCTAAAGATTCTTAACACTCAAGAAAAACCCATCGACTTTGGCTGGGTTTGAACTCACGACCATCGGGTCTTGGACTAAGCACTTTACTCCAAGATCTCTGAGGAGAGTTGACCCAAAATCTAATTATAAAGTATCTAAAACTGTAAATGGTTTGTTATTAATATTTTTTATTAATAACCTTAAAATAGCCTATACAGATGTCCACAACATTACTATCCAACCACCTCAATCATTTACTAGATTATGTTCAATTATATTATACATAAATATCCATGGTCGTAGGGATGGGGGGTTATTAGGCTCAAACCCATGCTGTCCCCACCTCCCATCGCCCCCAAAATTTCCCCAAGTTTTTAATATGAAGCTCAAAGCTGGCATTGTATTAAACTTCAAATAACTTATAGAGGCATTCACTTCTCAAAACTTTGACAGGGAAGGACCATTCAAAATAGCTTCTAGACACATTTAATTTTCAAAAAATTTCAGGTGAATATAACTCCAAATGGCTTCTAGAGGCATTCGATTAAAAAAAAGCATGAAGGGCCACTACCAAAAAAAAACACCTTCTGTATGCACGCATATTAGATTTTTCAAGCAAGAACCACTTCATTTAGCTTCTAAAAGCATTCAATTTTCAAAAATGTTTTGGGGGAAGAACACTTTCATTAGCTTCCAATTTAAAAAGAAGTCCATGCAAGGATTATTCCAAATAACTTCAAAGGGCATCCAATATTTTTTTTAAATGGGGGGGATCACTTCACATAGCTTTTAGAAGTATCCAATATTCAAAAATTTGCAGGAGGAGGACTACTCCAAATAGAATCTAGAAATATCCTAATTTCAAAATATTTCGGGGGTAGTACAATTCTAAAAAGCTGTTAAAAAGTATAGTTTTCTAAAATTCTCAAAACAAGGACTACTACAATTAGCTTCTAGAAGCATCCAATTTTCTAACATTAACTGAGGGAGGACGGGGTATAAAATCCCAAGAAAAGATTTTTTGTTACTAGCCCACCTTCCTCCCCGCCCTCTTAAATAAATAAAATTCCACCACTACTGTATAAAATAACAATGTTCTTATTTCTTAACGTTTAATATTAAGTATTAACATCATATCATAAACTTACGATTTTGAACCTTCCCTTATTCCTAAATTAAATTCTCCCTTGGCCCATGTAAAAATCTGTAGAACTAAACATAACTTTCACAATTGGCTGAGTGTAATTGTGTCAACTAATATTTTGAAAGCACATGACATAAATTATGGATGAATAATTTTTGATGTTATTTCCTATTTCACGAAAACTTGGGCAACATTTTAGTATATTTCTTACTATTTAAAATTGACTCAAGCGATGAGGAACTATTGTTATTAGTAATTTCTAACAGAAGAAGGAAAAGGAGAATGATGTAAAAATGACTACACATGCATTTTCTGCTATGTCATTGGGTGTAGGAAGACCTTTTCTACACACTATTTGATAGTTTGAAGCCTTCCTATGACAGTCAACAACCTTATACATAACCTATAAAGACTTTGGTGTTAATCAAATATAAACTCAGAGCTAGACAAAACAAACAGCACTGTGCTTGACGTCGAGTTAACCAAATGATTGAACTCGGTGGTCTTTGGGTAAAGCGCTCACCTCAGGACCCAATGTTTGCTGGTTCAAACCCAGCCAGGGTTGATGGATTTTTCTTGAGCGATAAAAATCATTAGCACAACTTTCTTCCGAGGGGAAGTAGAGCTGTCGGTCCCATGTTGATTGTGGTATGTAAAAGAAGCCTGGAAGATATGTGAAAACACTTTGGCCGGAAAAATTGGGAAGCCCTTTTGCTCTTGCTCACAGAAATTCTTGTGTGTTGAAGTAATTATTTGGTTCAGAAAGCGCACGTTAAATACCTCAAATAAATGTG
>CABFOW010005210.1:27996-45368 GCA_902141385.1 Timema californicum
GGGGGGGGGGGGAGGATGAAAAAATAACTGACTCCTATTTGTTAATTGTCAAAACCACACACACTCTTCATTGCCAGTGTTCCAGTGTGAAAAATCCCTTAGGAACCTGGTCTTGTTCCTCGGTTTTGTGCCTGTATGGAGGCCAAGGCTAACTGTATTCATCTTTTAATATGTAGCCCGCCTCGGTGGCGTAGTTGGCTAACGCGCCGGTCGTGTGAACTGAGGGTGGTTTTTCCTAAATGGTTTTCCCCTCTCCCTCAATGCAAATGTGGGTTCACTTCCTCTAATTCAACCTTCCCAATTCCTAATCCATCAGCGCAATTAGTACTTAAAGCGTATAACCCGAACGGGTAGTAAGACGCGGTGCTAAATAATAATTTAAAAAAATTTAATATGTATAAACATATTATATTGATAAAAGATACACATTGTTAGTTGTGGTATGAAATTTAATATGATGATTCATCTTTGGGCCGAATTTGATATCTAATAGAGTAAACCTTGTGTGATCGGTGCATTAAAAAGCAAACAAATAAATATGTTTTTCTCAACATTTATGGATATAGCATTATTAAAGAGTTTTGTATGATCCTATACACTCACTATTCATTAAAAGGCAAAATTTCCAAGCATTTAATTGGTCTTCAAATTCACACTGACATTTACATGTGTTGTACCCTTTGAGAATCTACATTATTTATTAATAATTTAGCAATTAATATACATCTACCAGTATTTATTATAATTATTAATTCTGAAAAACAAAAAGAGGCATGGTAAAGTCTTGGCTATTTTAAAAGTAGCTCACCAACATAAAGTAAATCAGAAACATTTTAGAGTTAAATTGTTGCAATTTATTAGTTTGCTAGCCTGATGAATTGTATTTTCATTTAATTTTTTTAACAGGTGTCTGATGGTTGAACATTACATAATTTGTGTTCCTGTTAATGAAAAGTCAAACCTTAAAAAAGTCCTGAGCTACATTAAAGATGGCATTTTCCATTGATAACATTGAAGATCTGAAGAAAACTCTATTTGAAGTTCTGGAGTGTCCAGTGTGCCTGAAATGTCTTTCTTTTCCGATCCAGCAGTGCGCGAGTGGTCACAGTATTTGTTCCAAGTGTCTGCCGAAATGTGAAAACTGTCCTTTATGTTGGGCCAGCTTCACTAAGGCCAGGAACTATGCACTAGAGCAACTTTCACAAATCACCAAGAAACCTTGCAAAAATGATGTTTTTGGGTGTAAAGAGACATATCTTGCTACAGAACTGACAGACCATGAGGCGTATTGTCTGTATCGACAAAACACTTGCCTCATTGATAACTGTACTTGGAATGGAAGTATCAACACTCTTCTGAGACATGCAAAGAAAAAACATATAGATGTTGCATGGATGACAAACGAAAACAACTTGGTTTTTGATTTTTATTATTCTGAATCCAGGGAAATTCAGATAATCTCCGCCGTCCGTGAAATCTTTTGGTTTCATTGGAAAATTGATACAGAGAAAAGAATGGTTTTTATAGGTGTACAGTACATTGGTGCTGATGAAGATTCATATAATTTCATGTATAAAGTAAAATTTTGTTCTTCAGATGGTACACGAAAGTATTCTGTGACCAGAAAAACCCACAAGGAAACGGTGAACATGGAAAATGTGTTCAAATACTGTGACTGCCCACACATTAATTTTGATGCAGTAAAATTCTTCGTTCAAGATGAGAAACTTGAATTCCGCTTAGACATTGAGAGAGTATGATTTGATTTGATTTAAAAAATATGAAATCAAGACTTCAATTTGGTATGTGAAATGTAACTATCTGTATTATATTCTATAAATTTGCTCTACACTTAAGCACATGAGAGAAATTAAAGGGAATAATTATTTCATAAATAAAAAGTATTACTTATACATGAAATATTAATTTTAAACACAGTTAAGCATGAGCAAGTAAGTGTTTATAAACAATTATTAGAGTATTTATCAATTGTAAAAGGGGTTTAGTTAAACTACTATGACTTTGCTCTAAAGACATTGTGGGGGACTTTAAATCACTTGTGTGAAACTTTAAATCACTTGTGTGAGAAAAATTATAAGCCTCAAGATAAAACAATATGGCGTTTAAAATTCTTAAGAAAATATCTACTATTAAACATAATACAGTTGTGTATGACAGTCATTTGATCATTAATGACAACTCACCTTTTTTTTTAATGATATGGAATAAGGGGGGGTTCGGGGTAGACAATTATTTTTGGGGAACATGTAAAATTAGAGTGTCAAACCGAAATCTTTATCAGTTCTGATTAGAAAAAAATTAAATTCTGGATCTTTTTTAATCATTTATTTAATAGATATACTACCATTATAAAATACTAAATAAATGGAGGTTCAGAAGTGGTTATCAAATACTTAAACCAACCTTAAAATTATTCTAATTATAAAATTGAAACAAATAATTGCAATTAGAGTTACAAAATTTTCATATATTTAAATCCCAGAAGTATTCATAAATATTTTGATTATACCATGGAAGTATTAACATATCTGATCAACATCAGATTTGACATTAGTGACACATTTAACCACCAAACAATGTAGTTGATAGGTTTGTGTGAGAAGAGAACTATAAACACGGTTATTACTTCATTCCTGGAACTCATTTAACTGAAGAAAATCTGAAACAAAACACATGTTGGTAAATTTTTCATCTTCACTCCCTAATCACATGACCTGTTGAATGAATATGTTTAAAATCTATCTTTCAACTGTATCTAGCTAATCTCAATGTTGAAATAGTAATACAATAGGCCTAATAATTTAAGATATTGATACAGTAGGTTTGTACATGACATTATTTTCACATACAAAGGATCAAGGACGTAGCTAGCTAATAATTTCAGAGGGGTTTTGATGGGCACATCCCCCAATTGCCAGAGGCTAGAAAAAATTCCAAATTATAAACAGTTCTAGAAATTATCTGAAGTGTATGTAGGGCAACATAACTCCCTAACTGCTGAAAGCTAAGACTAATTCTATATATTAAACACCCCTAGAAGTTCTCTAAAGTGTTTTTGATGGTAACATAACCCCTCAACTGCCGGAGATCAGTAAATATATATATAAACAGCCTTAGAAGTTCTCTAAAGTGTTTTTTTAGAGTAACATAACCCCCTAACTGCTGAAGGCAAGGAAAAATTCTATATATTAAACACCTTTAGATGCTATCTGAAGTGTTTTTATGGCAACATAACCCCCTAACTGCCGAAGGCCATGAAAAATTATAATTATTATAAACACCTCTAGAAGCTCTTTAAAAGGTTTTAATGGTAACACAGGCCCCTAATTTGTACTGGTACCTTAATTTTGATATTGTTTGAACCATAAATAAAGCCACATATATGTTCATAAAATTTCAGTGGGGAGGGGGGTTTGAACACCCTCACCCAACTACGGTCTTGCAAAGGATAGCCTTTAAAACTTTTAAAGAGTTAAATTACAACAACAAACCAGGTCTAAATATTCATCCAGTTCAAAAAAAACTAAAATATATTAAAGAGCTTTAATTTTTCCTGGGATATAATTTTGCATAAATATATAAAACATAAATTTATAACCAATTATGCAAAGTTTTCTTTGTATGAATGTTACTTCTACAATAACATTTATTTAGGAAACATTTGTGACTACAGTCAAAGTATAATTTCTTCCATTAAGAAATCTTTAAATGTGTTATAATATGAAGTAGAAGATATATTTAAGACAGCCCCTTTTTATACTAAAATTTAAATTTTCTAATGCATTTACCTGATAGTCAAATATTTAAATCATCTAGTATTTGCTCTAATGGGTTTCTAGCTTTAAACTCTATTACTGGTATATTAATTGGTATTGACTGAATAGCATTATGCTACTATTTACAAACAACACATCATAACCTATGCTTCTATATGATTATGTGTGTGTGTCTAGATTCTTTTTTGCTCTTTCAGACATTCACACTAGGAGATACAGCTCGTGATATTTGACACATTCCTAATTGAAAAGCCAAAATGGCAGGTATTGATAGCAGCCTTATGGACATGAATGAAAGTCTCTTGAGTATCCTCAAGTGTCCTGTTTGTTTGGAATACTTCTCTCCGCCGATACATCAATGTGCAAATGGGCACAACATCTGCCAAGAATGCCTGCCCATGTGCGAAAATTGCCCTACGTGTCGAGATAGTTTCACTAAATCCAGGAACTATGCTTTAGAACAGTTTGCAGAGTCCACTAAGGTTCTGTGTAAATACTTCAAATATGGCTGTGAAAATTCTTTCTTAATCTTCGATCTGGCTGAACATGAAGTAACCTGCCACCACAAACCAATCAAATGCCTTATAGATGATTGTTCCTGGGAAGGAGGTAAGCAAGACCTTTTGGTACATGCACTAGAGAACCACGAGTCTGAAGCATGGATGGAAGCCGTAAATATCATAGATGTGGACAATTTTGATTTCTGCGCCAGTGTAAAAAAAACACTCAAATAATTTCGGCCTTAGGAGAGGTGTTTTGGTTCCATGAACTGACCGATGGGGAAAGAAAAATGTTTATGTTGGGTGTGCAGTACATTGGACCAGCGGAGAATTCTTACAACTTCAAGTACACATTTAAACTTACTTCCAAAGACGGAATACGAGAGTATACTTTTACCAGACAAACCCACAAGGAAAAAGTGAACATGAAAAATGTATTCAAGTATTTGGACTGTGCTAATATACACTTTGATGCACTCAAGTTTTTTGTAAGCAAAAAACAATTCAATTATGATCTCATTGTTGAAAGAGCCTAAAACTTATGAAGTATCAGTTTATATTAAGATTAACTTTTTTTACGTCTCTTGACTTAACTAAAGATACATTTTTTTAGACCAGTTCAATAAAATTGCATTACAACACTATAAACTACATAAATGGTTGAGATAATCAACCTATTTGCATTGTTTTAGATTTTTGTGTTGGTAAAGTCTTCACTAGAGTGCAATTCTTAATATTGTTAACAGTTCTCCCTTCCTGTCCCCTCCCAAATGCCAAACACACCAATGGGCACCATTAGTTGATGTGTTTTGAATTAAAACCAGGGATTTATCAAGATTCCGAACCCAATACTCTACTAATAGCTCCCCATATAATGTATAAAACTACAGTTACCCAACTAAATTTGTTGGTTGCCTTAATCCAGGGATCGGCAAACTTTTTGGGCTTGATCAACTTATAATATTATCAAAGGTTCCTCGATCACCCATTGTTTTTACACTATACATTTTTTTTGTCTATACATCTTATATTTATTCCATAAATTCAATCTTTCCTTAACTCATGCCCCCACTAAAAATATATAGAGAAAAATAAAATGCGCATTTTCCTATGACACTATTTAATGTTTTACATCATCATGAATTATGACTTGCAAGGTAATTTTAGTTGCACTTAAATTTAATTTAAAGTACTTGATATACTTGCAGGTTTAAAAGACTAAAAAGATCAAATTTTAATGATAATATAGTTTTCTTCCACAATTAACTCTAAATTCCTGTGAGATCGATTGTTTGACTTCTCCTGGTTTAATAAATAATTTAAATTATTATTATTATTAGCACCGCGTCTTACTACCCGTTCGGGTTATACACACTTACGCTAATGTGTAATGGTAGGGTGATTGTGAGATGAAATGGAGGACCTACAGTTTAACATGGAATCCGAACCACGGTGGAGGCCTGGCATTCCCCACATTCACAAGATGTCTTGTCAGAGGTGAAGGAAGGGTTTGGTAATCAGATAAATCTGTGCCGGGACCTGGGATTGAAATCATTTAAAAAAATCCCTAACATTTTGCTAGAATTTTCATTCATATAAACTTTGAGAATAATAATTATTTAAATCTAAAATAGATTTAAAATTAACTATAGCATTGGATGACCAATGATTTTTTCCCAAAATTATTTTTTTAAATGGTAAAGTATCAACTCTCATCCATCTATCCATCCATCCATCCATCCCCCCCCNAAAAAAACCCACAACTTTTTGATCTTCTAAAAGTATTGAATTTGTGAACTTAGTCTATTCATAAGTCTCATTTACGCATGATTTTCATATCACCCGGTTGTCGGCGATAATTTATTGTAATTTTTTTTTATGTCCATTTATGCACTTCACTCTTATCGGCAGTCACTGAAAAGAGTTGCAATATGGCCACCTCAGCCATGCGCTTGTTGTACCATGATGGATCCAATTGTGTTGTTATTTTGTCCATTTTAAAATCCATCACACAATTAACAGAGAAAATATGACACTTTTGCCCAATAAACAAACCTAATCCTAAAACACGTGATGAATACAGAATGAATAAACAGTCTGTGGCGGTGGTGAGGGAAGAAAGGTTGACAAGCCTGCCACTGGCAACCTGTTGCATAAATGCGTCCATATACCATGATGTTCCTAAGAATAGTCCAACTAAACATTATCTTAACCACAAGGGTAGTTGGTCATCTTACAGACTGCAATGACAACATTATCGATGATATTGCTTAAATTGATCCATTGTATTCATTGCAAGAGACCAGACGATAAATTATCATTGACATGAAACACATGCATAATTAGCTTCTTCACAATCCCAAAAATATATTCTATATCTCATTGCCTCTAGATAATATTATGTTCAATGTTTGTACTCTTATTTATTTTTGTTGCTAATTTAATTATATGATATGTAGTAGCATACAAAGTGTAGCCTATATTGCTATAAAGTAATTTTATTAGTACACTATCATTCCTCAAGATGTATTGTTATATTTTAATTATTCCAACTGTATAATGGTGCTGTACATTATCCTGTACAATATATTTTGTGGCAATAAATGTCTTCAAATCTTCGTAATGCTACTGTCTTCTCAATCCTTTATTGAAACTAAGTGAGTGGACATTAAGAGACAGATTAAAAGGAAAGTGTTTGGAGGAGAAACAGAAGCTATTGCATTATAGTATGTTAAGGGTAATAAATATATACTAATTTTATTCACAAGTTAATTTTTCATTTACTTATTCTGATACATATTAATAAGAATACTTGATTTCAAATAAAAATATAGAAGGGTGTGGAGAAGGTGTCTTTAAGGTTAGAAAGGAATGGACTTTTTTTAAGAGCTACTTGTGGAGAAAATACTCTGAAGGGAAGGGTTGATAAGTTAACCTTCACTTTTAGAAATCGATGTAACACATGTACAGTCTCTAGCCAATTTATTAGCTCACCCCTCAGAAAATGGGGAAAATACATTTTCACTTATTAATTATATATATATTAATTAATATGAGTAACATTTCAACAATTTGTAATCAAACAAATTTTAATTAATTAAAAATATTGTTGACTTTGGGCCGGTCTTATGACTACTAGATAAATATTGCTATCAGGAGGTTAAAATTAGCGACCAGATAAAGGTTATCAGTCACTTTAATATATACGCGTATTATGAGCTTAATTTATCTGCCGGATAGCTCTCTGAAGGATAAATATATTTTTATGCAGAAAACGCAAGGTTGGTACTGTTCTTACTGGTGCGAGCATGCGTATAAGACCTACTGTTACCGCTACTACAGTAGCCCCATGGCTTCTTTGGTGCTGACTGACAGCTCACAGCTGACTTCTGACAATCAGCATTTAGGTATATACATACATTTTGACTGTTAGAAGTGACAGCTGCTAAACACATGTTTTTGCAGATCATGTGGTTCGGCGTAGGGATACATAATTTGGTCTGGTAACTTTTAAAAGCCGTCAGCTGTGAGCTGTCATTCAGCACCAAAGAAGTCATGGAGCTACAGTACCTGGAAAGTGGCTACAACGCTCAACATTTGTTAAATAATGGCGGCTAAACGAGTGCGAGTAAACAGATGGCGTCACGTGGGCGCAGAAAGCTAGGTTGTCTTGCAAGTTCTAATTTCGGTGTCTTCCAAAATGTGGTCAATAGTTGGGTACAACGTTTACAAAATGTCATTTATTGCACTCACATTTTGATAATTTGTTCTTATATAAATATAACTCGACAAATAGCTTATCAATTTATATAAAAGCGTGAATTAAATGTTATAACTTTATATTGTTAGAGCCTGGGCCTGTGACTACTAAACACTTGCACCAAGATTTTAACCTAAAAACAGATTCTGATAGGCGAAACCTCATGAAAAACGTGTCACAATGGCAACAACCATTTTAACTTTCTGATAAACGTTATTGGAAACTCCCTATAAAAATGTGATGGATAAATACATTCTATCTGGCAGTCATAGGACGCACTTTTAACTTATCGATCTGATAGAAATTCTCTCTTTTCCAGATTAATATTTATCCAGGAGTCATAAGACCGGCTCTTAGTATTTTATCTGTATTATTTAAATAAGAATTCCCAAAAAACAGTCTAGGCTTGAACCCAATAGAAAATATATGGCGACTTTTTAAAAGATAAATTTCCAATTAAAATGATTACTCTTCTCGTTTCCTACTAAGTCCCGTTCCTTTGATACTGTTTTCCGCATCGGTAAATAAGCAAAAGGTCCCGGAAAGGGACTGCCAAAAATGAGACGGTAGGCCGAGGCGAACCTAATTTATTTATTTGCAATCACAGAATACAACTGTTACAAGCAATTATATACAATAACAATTAAACTACAAGTATAGGAGTATCACTACGTAACTGCACCATTTCCGTCGGTCGTTTCGACGCTCTTGGACAGGAAACAGAGACACCACTGTCTCAGATGACAGAGGGTCAACTCCTCGGTTTGCTAGCTTCGGCCACGTCCACTTGATCGTCTTCTGGGTGCCACTGGTCAATCTCGATAGACAACTTGAATGTGTGGAGGTGATGCTGGCTGAAACCCCGGAGGGTAAATGGCTATCAGAAAGAATAATATGGCATTGGAACCACAACCACAACCAACGGCTATTTAATGAAACGTTGAAAGCAAAAGCATACCTTGCAGAGTTCATTTGGTTACTAAAGCAAAGTTAGGACTAACAAAATATTAATATTTAAATACCTACTTCGTTGGCCGCATGGTTTAAGGTGTCACTCTCGCAATAGACTAAACTGCCAATTGCGGGGAGATAGAGTTTGGAATTCTAGTTAGGTGTATTAAGGGTTTTTCCTAAATGGTTTTCCACTCCACATAAATGTGGATACACTTCCTCAAAATTAAATCTCCTCGTCCTTAATTTATTAGCGTAATTAGCACATATGTGTATAACCTGAACAGGTAGTAAGACACGGTACTTAAAAGATATTGCAATATTAATTTAAGGCAACATTGTTATTAATTATTTAATATTTTGTTTGATAAATTATTAAAATTTAATTCGTATGTTATTAAAGTATATAGAGTGAAAATGTATTTTCCCAGTTTTCTAAGGGGTGGTCTAATAAGTTGGCCAATGACTGCCCAAGCAGAGTTTACACAGAACTATAGTGTTGATTGGTGGATAAACTATTTTCTTCAAGTGTTAAAATTTAAATTATTAAAGTTAGTTTGATGATTAAATTAACGATTGACACTACCTCTATTATTTTTAATGTATGTAATTCTTTATAGTAAGTAAAAATAAAACATACTAGTAGTTATGGAGCATGCAAAATGTTAATTAAACTAATATGAGATGTTGGGACTCATCCCCCATTCAACTGCACTAAAAGCTGCTTCTGTCTCCATGGTGTGGTTTGCCACATACTCCTTCAGACAAATTCTGCTGCATTTTTTAAGGTAATAGTTTATCAATTTACACAATTTTTCATTGATAGCTTGGACTGGTATTAGTGTCTGCCAATATAGACAATTAATTGCACATCAAACCGTTTTCTAAAGGAGTATACAAAGAGCCATACCTGGTTTGGCCTATATGCTAAGGAAAAAGTTTTAAAATAAATGGAAGGATGTGGATGTGTTGTGATACTTGCACATTTTAATTAGATAAATTAAGAGCATCTGTCAAGTCAAGTAAGTGATTTTGTAATCTTGTCTACACAACATATGAAAAAAGTTGGATATGGTTTATTTACGATAATTTTGGGTGTTTCTTATTTGTTTTTCAACAGTTTAAACAGCTAAGTATCAAAACAATAGAACAAAATCAATACGCTCTGTTAGAAGCCTATATTTGAGAACCTGAGATTAATATTTAAGGTGTGGATTCAAGGGACATTATAAAAGACCAGTGTTCTTGCAGATTGTATAGCAAAACAATTATTTTTTTGCCAAAATAAATATATTGATTTAATATAAAAGACGAATTTAATTTTCTTCCCATGGTGATATCAAATGAATAGTCTAATATAAAAAATACCATACTTTATCTATAAATAAATACATACCATACTTTATTAGTGTATATATATGTATACATGCGCGCGATCTTATTTCTCAGAACTCCCCCTTAAAAATGTTTGCTGTCCCTCAAAGTTAAAATACATCTTCACTAAGCTCTTAGCCTGAATAGTAAAATGAAAAGAAAAAAACCCTACATGATGTGACAATAATTATTTCTCAAGAATCTTATGCTCATTGGAACTTCTATAGTCTTCTTGTAAAATAAATACATTCTTCAGAAAGAAGGGCATAAAATGCAATAATAAACGATTTATTATAAAAAATATAGAACCAATAAGAAATTTTATTAATCTAAAAATATAATATATCTTCTCCAGTTCTGATTCCTAAACAATTAACGTTATGGGTTCGGGTTTCTTAAAAATAACTTAATTTCTGTTATTGGTTCCAGTTTGACACCCTGCTGGTAACTTTTCTAGCTGATATGTCCATTCGTAAGTAAATTGGGATATATATGTGGAGCTTCCATTACTGGGGAAAGGGGGAGGGCGGGTTGTATCCAACTTTTCTACGTCCATGACTAAACAGCATGTTCGTTGTTGGTTCCCATCAGAGGATGTATTTATTCTCTCCCAGAACGTCGCACGTGGTTCTCTGAACGTCCCATCCTAGTTGGCTCGCACCGGTAACTGTGGCCGTTACCCTGACATTAGTGTTGAGGAATGTTCCACTCCCTCGGCGGGGCAGGTGTCTCTCGACAGAGCAGGTTTCACACCTCGTTGAGGGTCCGAACCCATTCAACGCCCGCTCTTTAAAGGCGGACATGGTTAAGGGTGATGAAGATCACGTTGATGATTAAAGAGCGGTACATGCGAACCAGGTGGGCCGGTACTCTTTTAAGACTACGGAGGACCCTCCCACCCCCTTTTTTAAAACACCGCGTCTTTAGTTACCATGGCAACGTTGTCTGAATACTTAATATCGGGAGATAGGCCTAGTCTCTCTTTATGGCGACATTAAGGGGGTCGCCTCGGTAAGCGAGGAATTGCCGCGCAGACGTTCAGCTCTAACGCAATATTTAATTCTACGATGCATTATTTCGAAATAAACTCGAAAGATTAAGGCTCCTTTTCCTTAACAGTTATATAGTTTGAGTTTTACTAATAGGAAAAAAAAAAGTTAAAATGTAACATTAGTTCATTTCCAACGCATTTTCAAGCAAATTTGTGGCGCTCCTAGTTTATATATATATATATATATATATATATATATACTAGTTTTAGCCTTCTTCTGACAAATAGTAATTTTTTGACAGGCTCAATCTTTACCTTGAGATAAGAAGGTTCGTAGTTTGTTCCCCCTCTTTCGCATTGACACGAGAAAGGGTTGTTGTAGGTGAAGGGTGAAAGGGAGTATGATATTATACAGAATAGAGAAAGGGTTGTTGTAGGTGAAGGGTGAAAGGGTGTATGATATTATACAGAATAGAGTTGATCCATAAAAGGACACCAACCATTGTATTTTAAATCGTGTGGCTTGATAGCGATTGATACTTCGACAAGCAGGCCTCTGAGAAAAACTGAAACCTTGTGTGAGGCTATAATGTTTAGATAGGAATTATAACATTATTATTATTATTATTATTATTATTATTATTATTATTATTATTATTATTATTATTATTATTATTAGCACAGCGTTTTACTACCCGCTCGGGCTATACACACGCTAATATGTAAAGGTAGGGTGATTGTGAGATGAAATGGAGGACCTGCAGTTTAACGTGGAATCCGAACCATGGTGGAGGCCTGGCATTCCCCACATTCACAATATGTCTTGTCAGAGGGGAAGGAAGGGTTTGGTAATAAGATAAATCTGTGCCGGGACCGAGGATTGAACCCCGGCCGCCAGCACAGAAGTCTGACACCTTACCCCTAGACCGCCAGGTCACCTTATTATAACATTAGGGGGCAAGTGGCGCTGGTTACCAACACGTACGTAACCTTGGTACTTTGATAAAGTTTATCTTACATGTTTGTAAATACCTTCAGAAGTAAGTTTCGATTCTCTTCCCTTCGTTTTCACCAAGACTAACAATGTTCTATGTTTAACTTGTCGTTTTGTAATTTCTGCACCGGAGTGTTTAGCTTTGATCCTACTATGTCCCAATGAGTTAGAACTCCAGTTCAGTCAGTGGTGGAGAAACGATCCCCCGCAGGCCTGCTCTTGCAGGGGTTGAGGAAAATATTCATTATTTGTATATTTTTCCTTTAAGTTATCGTAATATCAAATTTATCCATAATTATTTTAGATTAAATTGGGGCATAGACTTGCTGAACAGTTAGTATTTTTTTAAACAAATTACATACAAACGCTGAAAGACGAGAATGCCGTGTCTTTTTCCACATTTTTCCCGACTAGATGGTGTGTGCGAAATAAAGATTCTTAAGAGACTGGTTTGTAACTATACAGCCGCTCAAGAATTTATTTTCCTAAATGGTTTTGCACTCGCTTTCCACGCAAATGCGGGTTCACTTACTCTAAAGTCAACCTTTAACTCCTAGCACATTAGCGTAGTTAGTACTCAAGTTAGTAAGACGCGGTGCTAAATAAAAAAATAAATTAAAAAACAGTCGTTTATGTCTCAAAGCCATTTAGATAGTAAAAAACCTTTTTTCGCTGTCAACATTTATTACGTTGTACTACTCGTATAGTAGTAGTGTTATTTTATAGTATTGCCTTGGTAATATCTATTAAACGTGACAGATGAAGGTCACATGACTTGTTACATGCATACGTGAAAGAAGATATAGTAACAATTCCGTCAGATTAAAATTGGATTCTAGATATCGTTGAATACATATTATCACAGACAAATTTTAAATAGGTAGTTATAAAGATAATGTTTTTTTAAATCATAGTGCAATGGAAGCCGCCTGTAGCGAAACAAAAAAAATAATACTGAGAAAGCAGCCTACTCGAGCGAAGTTCATTCATAGCTGTAAATAGAAATGATGTACCTGTCCAACAAATAAAAATATTGTAATACATAAACCAGTTCGATATTTCAAACTCTTAGTGGAGTATGTTTTCCGCCATGCTAGTAGCGAACGATGACGTCGGCATTTCTTAGCGAGGTCGGAAGCGCTCAGTATAAATATGACGCGATCCACACAGTTGGGAGTCAAGGTTATAATATAACGCATGTGCGTCATGGTGTTTTATTTTGCTACTCCTACAACTGACAAGTCTGGCGGCAACTCCTCCAACTAGTCGAACTAGTTTCTTCCATTTTTATTGTTTATCGCCCGTGGGTTTGGATCCTGGTGGGTACTCCGCAAAAGTATAGTTGGTTCGCCATAAGGAGAACTTTACCTGACGGTTTATTTGATTGAACTGCGTCCTATTCTCGTCCGGGCTATCTGCATTTAATTACACTAATGTATTAGGAATAAGGAAGGTATATCTTAAAGGAAATGTGCCCGTATTTGTATGGAGGAAGAAATTAGCTAAGAAAAACCATAAGCAGTAGGTAGACCTACACCCTCTCCTTCAACTACACACAAGACTAGACAAGACTGACGCCTTTATCAGCGTACCCACCGATGTCGGTTACATGACTTTTTTAAGTCAATGGATTTAATGTCGTGTAGTATTCATGCGTCAAGCCATGTGCTGTCTTATTTTGACATGTGCCAGTTTTTACATATGTAAAATACATATTATTATTATTATTATTATTACTGTAATGAAATTTTGTCTAGATGTTTGCTTATTACTTGATGGTATAGGAGGAGAAGGAAGAGGTAGTACAGGAACAGCTACAGGAATAGAATGAGGAAGTGAAAAAATATGGAATGAAATATAGCACGTTGAAGTGTGAAATGATGGTGATTATAAGGAAGAGTATACAGCCTAGTAAAGCTATAAAGTTGGGTGGAGTCGAGCTGAGAAAAGTACAGAACATAAAATAGCTTGGAAGCGTGATTGAGCTGAAAGGTGGGAGCAGAGAGGGAGGATCTAATAAGACGAGGGCAGTTCTATAGGTGTGTAAGAGACCTGCTATGGGAGAAGAGAAGTGTCCTTGAAGGCTAAGGAAGTGTTGTACAGGACGTACTTCGTATCTATTGTCACATGTGCAGCAGAAACGTGGACATTGGAAGTAAGAGAGTCTAGGGAAGTGGAGGCCGTGGGAATGAAGTTATCTGGGAAAGAGTGGGGGGTACAGGAAGTATGTGAGATAGTAGAGGAAGCAAGACTGAGATGGTATGGTCATGTAATGAGGATGGGGAAGAAGATAATATCTGATAAAACGATGGATATAAAGTATGTAGGGAAAAAAACTGCAAGGGAGATCAAGAAAGATAGTGCGAAGAGAAGAACGGGAGTGATTGAAGGAGGTTGAATAGTGGAAGGATAGAGGAAGATGGAGCATCGAAAACATCCAAGTATTATATCTTTTACTCTCGCAAACATGTAACATTCGTCTAAAATGATCAACGCTGGTACAACTCTCTTCGAAAAACTCATTGTAAGATACTGAAATGTTTGAGCAAAGTTGGGAAGTCCGCTCGTGCTGACGGAAGAACGAGTGTGGTGAAATATGAACAAGTCAGGCTTACGAGCCAGACGCTTACGTGGATGGGCCCCTTAATAATGTCGTTAATTTTGATGCCAAGCGGATGGTTAAATAATTCTATACGAGGCAGTAAGATACTTTGTCTCTTAGAGCTTGAAACAAAAATTTTAAAATGTTGTAAGCCACCCTTAAATGAATTTTGCTTAGAAAAACAAACACGGTATTTTGTCACTAATTTTAAACTCTCTTCAAATACATTTTTTAAACAAAATTGTTTCAAAGATTTACTTTTGAAAATAATCAAAAATAATCATGATATATTTTTTTTAAAAGAAAAACATTAAATCTTATTTATTACGTAACATAATCCCTACATACCCACTTTGAACCAAATTGTTATAACGTTTTTTTCTAATTCACACTTTCAAACATAGGTCATCAATAAAATACTCTTGATCTTATAGCTAGGGTTAAATTCATCTTTTCACCCTAAGATATTACCATATAACATACATATAAATATCACGTTCATACAAAATCCACTAAACCGTTTTTTCTCTAGACCCCAACGGAAGATCGGAAATTTACTGTACTAGCCATTTGCCTGAAGGTAGAATGGAAAACTACACTCGGTACAACCTACTGGTATTTGAAGCCAGTTCTCCCCGTCATAGATAGTTTTGTTTATCGTGAGAGTGACACCTCAAACAGAGTACTTAAGAGAATAAGTTTAACTTCTTTAGAAAGGAGAGGGGATGTGAAAATCTCTTGGGTAGAGCCAGCCGCTGTGCACTCGGTCGAGATTCGAACCTTCATCTCACCGTTACCACAAACACAGCATATTGCGAGGCCACCTACGTAGATTCCTGAGTACGTCTCGCGGTGGCGTAGTTAGCTAACGCGCTAGTTTCTTGTTGAGCTGGACTGCCGAGAATAGGAAGATCAAGGTTCGAATCTCGCTCGGGTGAACTGGGCCGGGGGGGATCTTAGATGGTTTTCCACTCTTCCTCCACTCAAATGCGGGTTCACTTCCTCTATATCTAACCTTCCCAATTCCTAACTCATTAGCGTAATTAGTACTTAAGCGTATAAACTGAACGGGTAGTAAGATGCAGTGCTAAATAATATATATATATATATTAAATCCATGTTTAAAGAGACCAGAACTTGAAACTTTCTCTGGATACAGAACTAGTTAATTTCAAGGTTTTTACTACTCTGATCATCATTAAAATAACTTTGACGTAGTTTTCTGTTGTTTTTTTAAACCATCGAGACAGCATTTAAGTTCTGACATTCAAGATGCATTTTATAAACACAGAACTGTGTCATCAGGAAACCTAAAACACACCCAACAAAAGAAACATATATAACACTCAATTGTGACTAGCACACACGGACAGTAGTAAGATACAAGGAGCTAAAAATTAATCAGTTTAAAATAAGCGCTCAGTCAAAGAAACAGTATTTTTTAAATACGATGACGAGTGAATGAGGGGGAGAGAGAAAATACACTCGCCCACAGAGAGACAGTTAATTATTTTAATTATGACTTGGTATCAAGACGAGATTCTTGAATATCGAATACTATAACTTCCTGAGTATTTAGACAAAAAAAGATCGTTGGTCGTAGCATTTGATCGTTTATTACTGTTTGTACATTTCCCTCTGTTCTCATAACGTCACTGGTCACACCTCTGCTGTCAAATGTCGACAGCTTGTGACAACCGACTCCTGTCACGCCCTTTTCCCTCCTCTTACATACATGTCACGACCGCCAACTGCTCTCCGCGGGGCGCTAATATTAGGCCACGCAAGTATAAAAGAATTAAACACTCCAATAGACATGTTCTTGGCGCGTTCACATCGACTGTTGGTTTCAACGGCACCACCTCATTGGAAGCTCGAGGTTCGAATCTCAACCGAGTAAATGACTTTGATGTTTTTCCACGTGTGATCTATCATTATGTGTTTACAAGTATCTATAAAGATCAATGCGGGTGCACTTCCTCTAATTAGCCTTGATTAGCCCTACCGTTTATATTAATCCATCAACCATGGTGTTGTATGGTAGGTTAAGGCGATCATTCGTTTCCGAGTATTGGGGACAGTCCTTGAAAAAAAACTTACATCTCGGATCGATTTTGTCCCAGACTTTTTTTTTATATAAAGTATATTTATGCAATTTGAAGTTTATATTAACTAAATAAAAATGACCATATTTGATGGTCGCATGATCTAAGGCGCTATTCTTGAATTAAGCTAGACTGCCGATGATGGGGATAGCAAGGTTCGAATCTCGGTTGAGTGTACTGAGTTTTTTTATAAATGGCTCTCCACTCTTCCTTCAATCATATGGGGGTACACTTCCTCTAAATGTAACCTTACCTCATTCCTAACATATTAGAGTAATTAGTACATAAGCGCAGGACC
>CABFOW010005211.1:612-22228 GCA_902141385.1 Timema californicum
GGGGGGGGGGGGGGTGTCTACAAGCGTCAGTGCCTGTCCAAAGATTATTCGCGCGAATTAGTGAAGTGTTTACATGCAAAATGGCGTCTAAAGAGTTTATTTATGGTTTTATTGAGCTATATAGAAATAAACAGTGTTTGTCGAAAACTACATTCCCGGACTATACCAATAAAAATATTAAAAATAATAGACATGCAGAATTGACCCATTATTGCAAGAAATATTTCAAAGAAGCAGATAAATCGTTTGTTCAGCAAAAAATACAGAACCTTTGAATCATAGGTACACCTTTTTATAATTTCGTAGTCCATCAGTGAAACGCTCAATAACGCATTCGCGTTCATACTCGTATTTTGCTTGACATCGAACATGTCGGAACGACTTTTAAACTAATTATTGGTCATATCTTTCAGAATTTCGAAAGTTCATCGTTAAGAGTTAAATTTAAAAGATTTAAAGAAAAATAATTTCAAACAACACACATGTACAGAAAAATTGGTTGGAAAAATATTCTATAACAATATATCTATACGTTAGTAGGTAACGTCTGATTTACCTGAAAACTTTACTTAGTCAATCTATACGGCGATTATTTGATAGAATTTATCTCTGCTGATAAATCTTCACGTGTATATTCAGCTGATCTCTCCGTTATTGGCAAACCAGACAATATGAGCTTAACGTTAAGAGCGCGTGCCCACAAAGGCGGGTTGATAATGAGCTTTACTTTGTTGATGCATTTAAATAAACAAATGTCAACTACGGATAGTAGGTTTAGTTAAATCCTGAGTCCAAATGCCATTAATATATAAAATACTACCGTGTGAGGATATTTCTCTTCTAGCCGGTGGCGTTCTTAAGGTCATTCGACAAAATAAAATTGAGTGCTTAGTTTTAACTAGCTATTTAGCTATAAATAGTGATTCAATAGTTCCAAATCATTACAGTTCACGAATTATAAGGGGTCAAACTTGCTATTTTATGCTTTTCATGTATCATTGTTAAAGAAATTAATTAATATATGCAGCTAAAATTTATTATAACTATACATTTAGTGAGGTGTACAAAATGAAATAATTAGTAATATTAAATTTACACTTTCAGGTTTTCACAAGTAGGCCCACTTATCCAAAGTTTCTCGGTCTTGAAATGACAAGCGTTTACATACACATATACATTCTATTTTATCCATATGATGGTATTTTTTAAAAGGAAGTAATGTGTTTATGATGATTGTTTTGAAACTTTTATAAAAATGGCTTATTCGGTATTCCAGCATTAAACACTATTTTTTTCAATTTTCCATGTATATGAGATATTTAACGTGCGTATTATGAAATGACTTACTAATTATTAACTAACTTAAATATAGAACGGATACAACATCCAGCCTCCGCCCTCCTTTTCCCCGGCTGTTAATTCATCACTGTGAAATTGTAAACCCACATTTGACCAAATACAAAAATGTTCAGCCACGCCAAGAAATGAACCCAGGACCCTTAACTAAAAACTAACTACAATTAGAACAAAGGAAAAGAGAGTTAACTTCAAGTAAAATTATTAGCATCAACCCGGAATACCATTAATTGACAAACCCTTAAGTGCACTCAGAGGATATTGAAGCCATTCCATCTGGGTTAGGTAAGGTGTGCGAAGTAAAAATATGTGCGTGATTTGTTTCAAATAAAACCCAACGTAGTATTTATACTTCAGACATTAGTTGGTGAATTGTGATGTAGTCCAATAAACAGAATTGCCTTCCTTCAATCATCGTGCCATCGATTTTTCCTTAACACAATGTAAATAACCAAACATCAATGGCGTGGTTAATCATTGATGGCGTCAGCTAGCCTTGTAGTTGGCCGGCACGATGTGTATCGGCTCGCAACAAATTGGCTGAAGCAGACCTAAGGGTCACCTTGTCTAAAACATCGTTACTGTGCTTATTTGGAAAGGGTTTGTTATTTATCACCTTTTGTAAAATATTGTTTTCCATCTCCATATGTAAAAGACTATTCCTCACATTCAATCTGTCTTCCACCCTCTTATAGCATTCGAACACAGATCCCAAACTCTTCAGAGGCTGAATGGTCTAGGGCGTAACTCTCGTTTAAGCCTGGCCTGCTGATGGTGGGAAGTTTGGGATTAAAATCCTGGTATGGTCTATTACTATTAGCACCGCTTCTTACTATCAGTTCGGGTTATACGCACTTACTAATGTGTAATGGTAGGGTGATTGTGAGATGAAATGGAGGACCTACAGTTTAACGTGGAATCCGAACCACGGTGGAGGCCTGGCATTCCCCACATTCACAAGATGTCTTGTCAGAGGTGAAGGAAGGGTTTGGTAATCAGATAAATCTGTGCCAGGACCAAGGATTGAACCCAGACCCCCGGCACAAAAGTCCGACACCTTACACCTAGACCGCCAGATCTATTGAAAGTGTTTAATCCTAAATGGTTTACAACTGTCCTTACACACAAATGCGGGTAAATTGCTTCTTGCTCTAGGCCTTATAAATTATAAACTAATGGACGTAATAGGTGTGTGAGAAGCACTAAAGTGCCGAGATTGAGTGAAACATTCTTTAGTAATGATCATATAATATGGGTATAATCTGAACCGTTAGTAGGACGTGGTGATAGTAAAAACCAGTAAAAACACACTAACACAGCACTAGCACTAAAACAAACCCAGCCCTGTTCTTGCATACCACCCTCGGTTTTGTATGTAAAATGTGGTTGTAAAGAGAAAATATAAGCTTTTTTTTCTTTCACAAGTTTGTACAAGAGTTCTTACACCTCCCATCAATTCATTGCCTTGGAGAAAATAACCAACATTAAAAAAAAATGCAGATATAAAAGTAAAACTGATTGACAGCTTTGCTCAGTGGGTAAAAAAAAAACGTCTACCCACAGATCTATGGATATCAGGTGTGATTCCCGGATGGGGCACAATTTTATCATATGTTAAATAAACTGTCCAGGGAATGTTAGAGTTATTTTAAAATAAAAATGTAGATAAAATATTAATAATTTGTGAAAAGATTACATGCATAGCAGTTTGAATTTACCAAGCTGCTGGTTTACTCTCAGAATACGTGGAATCCCTAGTTCTCTCTAAACTAATGAAACGTGGCAACATGTATATTGATCTGGTTGAACTTGGATGTAATAATCTACTACAGCCGATGTCATGGACATATATTACAAGAGTTACATTCTTGTGGGATCTTGGTTAAGTTATAGATCACGTCAAGGACGATCAAGATATCTACCCTGAGTACCAGTACCAGTCTTGACATGGCAGTCTCTGTTTGTAAGACCATGTTCCTGTGCTCGTACAGAAGATTTATTTTACTACGCCTTAATGGGTAGTATTTGTTATTTAAATTAATAGATCCTCTTAGTTCCTGGATAGTATGTATGTATGTATTTGCTTTCTTTCATTTCCTGTTTATAAAAGTTTTTTTTCTCAAATAGCTTCGGTTGTTTGGTGTGTGTGTGTGTGTGTGTGTGTGTGTGTGCGTGCGCGCGTATATATATGCGTGGATGTATAATATATTAAATATCTATATATTTAACACCACCTCTTACTATCCGTTCGGGCTATTATCTACTAAATATGCTAATGGGCTAGGGATAAGGAAAGTTGAATCTAAAGGAAGTGTACCAGAATTCGCATGTAGAGTGTGGTAAATCATTTAAAAACCACCCTCAGTGCACTCGACAAACATCGAACCCCGATCTCCCTGTCATCGGCAGTCTAGTCTATCGTGATAGTAGCGCATTAGAACATGCGCCACCAAAGTGCGTCAATTATATATATATATATACACACACAAGTCGACTATCTATCTATATATATACATATATATATATATATATAAGAAATCAACACATTTCCCCACCCTCAAGTCACACACATATTTACTATTAACAATAAGGTGTTCAAATGAATAAGGTTAAATCAAGAGGAAGTGTACCCGAATTTTCGTGGAAGAGGAGTGGAAAACAATTTTTTTAAACACCTCACTACATCCGTCCTGAATTCGAAGCCATATTGAATGGTCATTGGCAATCTAGTTCATTGCCAGAATGAAGTCTTAGACCAGGCTTGGGAAAATTACGGCCCGCGGGCCTCATGTGGACTGTCGCGTATTTTTGTTGTGCCCGTAAGATATAGCTCATATTTATGTAGGAAAAAAAGATGTACTGGTAGAAATAGCATAATCTAAGACAAATATTCTTTTGGGGAAAAAAAAAATTCTATAAAACACACCGATGAACACTTATAAGAAGTTAAGAATCTCAACTAAAAATTTAACACGACAGTAAAGAAATGATTAAAAGTATGGGGAAAAAATTTACCCGAGGTGGGAATGTAGGGGACGCAAAAAAGTCAAAAATATATAAAATAGTGCATAGTGTTTAATTAATTCACTTGGTGATATCAACCTTTGTTTAATATCTGTAATGAGCATAACAGGATTAGACGAGAAACTTTTTTAATGAAGAGAAAAAGTTGTAATTACATTTAAGGACACCTTTAAAAGATATTCAACAACTGTTAATATCCTTATGTAAAGAAAATTATACTTTATGTTTGTATAGAAGCAATATTTGATTTATTCTGACCAAAAAAAGTGATTAATAAAAACAGCATGAACACTGAACTTTTCTCGCGTCCCCTACATTCACACTTTAGGGGTAATTTAATGAAAAGCTATTTGTGAACATTTTCTTTGAAGCTATAATACACAATGAGAAAGTTAATAATATTTAGCACCGCGTCTTACTACCCGTTCGGGTTATACGCTTTAAGTACTAATTACGCTAATGAATTAGGAATTGAGGAAGGTTGAATTGGAGGAAGTGAGCCCGCATTTGCGTGGAGGGAGATAGGAAAACCATTTAGGAAAACCACCCTTATTATACCCGAACAGAACCTTCCTTCACCTCTGACAAGACATATTGTGAATGTGGGGAATTCCAGGTCTCCACCGTGGTTCGGATTCCACGTTAAACTGTAGGTCCTCCATTTCATCTCACAATCAACCCTACCATTACCATTAGCGTAATTGCGTATAAACCGAACGGGTAGTAAGACGCGGTGCTAATAATAATACTCCCGACCAGGATTCAAAGCCTGATCTAACCATCTTTGGCAGTCTAGCCTATTACGAGAGTAACGCTTGAGACCATGCAACCACCAAAGTGGGTAAGGGATTGAAACCTAAGAAAATTCAAGCCTATAAATACCACCAATATGACGCGTGATGCATTTCAGCCCATTAGGCTTTATTGCTCCACGTTATATACAGTGTCAAACCCTCAGTTAACCAACCCCTCCCTTCGCGGGCAAGGGTTTTATTGTTGACCTCCAGTAGAAGGGTCACCGCATCGAATCACGCTGGGACCACTCCCTCCAATTACCACCCCCTTCTCCAGGAAGCCGAGAAAAGACAATGTCTGCTGCTAACCTGACGTTATAAATCGTAATAAATCGGCCACCCTTCGATCCTCAGCAAGGTCATAAACCTTAGTGCGTCATCATGAATGGTTTTAGCCACGATGCCAACTAGTCATTTCTAAAACCCTACAGGGTTCTTACCCGCCTCGGTGGCGTAGTTGGCTAACGCGCTTGTCGTGTTGAGCCCGACTGCTGAGGACGGGGAGATCGAGGTTCGAATCTTGGTCGGGTGAACTGGGGGTGGTTTTTCATCAATGGTTTTCCACTCTCCCTCCACACAAATGCGGGTTCACTTCCTCTAATTCAACCTTCCCAATTCCTAATCCATTAGAGTAATTAGTACTTAAAGCGTATAACCCGAATGGGTAGTGAGACGCGGTGCTAAATATTATTATTATTATTATTATTATTATCACAGGATTCTTAGTAAATATTTATAGCTTGGAGGAGCAAAGGACCCACACCAAGTATACACATATTAAATGCTGCGAAAGTCGGCTTGTCTGTGTTCAACCCTCTAATGATAAATTTTCACTCATTAAGGTTCTAATCTAAACCGATGTTTATGGACAGCCATATTGATCCGTATGCATATAATAAAAACAAGTCACCTATATCCATCTTGTTAGATGAAGAATGGACTAGGATTAATTAAAAGAATTAACATTTAGTCAAACTTCGCTTTAAGGTATAAAACTCCTTCATCCCAACTTAAGTGATTCTTATGCATAGATAATAAACCATGATAACCTTTATCCATCATCCTAAAAGAAGAATGGGTTATTATTAAACAAATAATGTTTATTTAATCCATATTCACTTTCGGACCAACTTAATTGATCCATACACGTACTTTTAACCCTGTTCTCGTGTTGGAATAGACTACCAAAGATGGGGAGATCGGGGTTCGATCCCGGTCGGGTGCAATGAGGGTTGTGTTCCCTCAATGGTTTTACAATCTCTCTCCACGCAAATGCGGGTTCACTTCATATCAATTAAACCTTCCTAATCCCTAATGCAGTATTGTAATTAGTTCAAAGATGTATACACCGAATGGGTAGTAAGACGCGGTTCTAAAAAACATATTTTTCAACCCTCATATTACTTAAATAAGGACTTAAGACGAATAGATATTATAGAGGAGATGAAATCCAAAACACCTTACCCTCCTATCAATGGTATGTAACAGCGGGCATGATAACGTAGCGACGGTCAACTACTTGAACCCATAACGTTAAATTCTCCTTTCCAGCCCTACGCACATACCCTACCCTCTCTGGGCTAAGACTAGAACCTAGAAACCTCCCTCACGTCAGCTACACAGGGTATACAGGCTTATGTCTAAAAGTCAAATTACTGAAACATACATAGCGATATCATTCAAGATAAGCTCACATTACATACTCGCACCTGCCTAAATGGATGAAAGAGCCCTGCGATTTCTCTGTTTTAAACTATAACTATTCATTTTAAGAGTCCCACCCATGGTGTCTACTAAACTTGACCAATGAAATCCCCGACCTTTTCCCTGATTTCCCCTGATCATTTCCTAAAATTCCCGACTATAAAAGTATGTCACATCCTTCTAACTTGCCGCCCCCTCCCTCCACCCTCGTTTTTCTATTAAATCTTTTTTTTATGATAATAATAAGTTTTAAAATTTGAATTAAAATTGTTTACTAGGAATTAAAAATATATTACACAGCTACAAACAAAAAAATGACATAATTTACTGATTATTGTATTTCATATTTTGAGTAAGATATCATTTTCCCGGATTTTTGTTGTGATTTACCAAATTCCCGACCTATTCCCGTTTTTTCCCGATCACTTCAAATTCCCGGCTAATTCCCGTTTTCCCTGATTTTCCCGGATGGTAGACACCCTGCCCACCTTGCTTGTTTACATTCTAGTGAAACTTTTAAGATATCATCCGAGCTTAGACAAAGACTAACATCATAGGCCTTTCGTAATTCCATCGTAATGAAACATATAAGGTACCAACATGGTACAATCAAAGAGTATCATCATTAGTTTAGTATTAATGACTGAAACCATTCACAGAAAGAGTCACACTTTGGTCAAGTCCTCGTGATGACTATTACCGGTAAATATTGTAGAGACTAAATCATGACAGATATTTTAATGGTAATGTTTTTTGAAGATTGAAGTGTGGATTAAGTATGAAGCATGACTTTAATCAATGATCAGATATAATTTAATCAACATGTATGACTGAAAAAACGCCGAAGTATTATGTGGATCATTGATGAAGATTAAGCATGATGTTGAATTAAGCTTAATGCGCAAATCTTTATTATTATTATTATTATTATTATTATTATTAGCACCGCGTCTTACTACCCGTTCGGGTTATACGCACTTACGCTAATGTGTAATGGTAGGGTGATTGTGAGATGAAATGGAGGACCAACAGTTTAACGTGGAATCCGAACCACGGTGGAGGCCTGGCATTCCCCACATTCACAAGATGTCTTGTCAGAGGTGAAGGAAGGGTTTGTTAATCAGATAAATCTGTGCCGGGACCGAGGATTGAACCCCGGACCCCCAGCATATAAGTCTGACACCTTACCCCTAGACCGCCAGGTCACCTAGGTATGATACAGAGCTCTGGTAAAGTATAAGTATGATGCAGAGTTCCTATCAATAATTAGGACCTTTTCAAGACCAAATTGCCCAAGAAAGGTAATGTTGTTGAAGCGATTACTAGAACGTTTTTTTTTTTTTAAGAAGTAGATATATATTTACTTGGTGTTAAGTCATTTCCTCCTCAAAGCAATAAATATTTAGTAAGAATATTTTAAGATTTTTGACATGAACAGTTGGAATCATGGCTAAACGATTTATGACGATGCACTTAGGTTTGTTTATGACTTCACTGAGGATTGAAGGGGGGCCATCAAAACTGGCATCTTATGACGATTTATAACACCAGGTTCGGATCAGAAAACTTTCTTATCCGGTTTATTTTACGCAGTGGCCCTCTTACTCGAAGTCAGCAATAAAACCCTTGACCATGGAATGAGGGTTTTGAAAGCCAGTGAAGAGGGGTGGGGGGGAGAGGAAAATTATGATGGTGGCAACAAGCCCCCAGGGGCTGAGATACAACACGCGTCACATTGGTGGACACTATGGGGTTGAATTCTACCAGGCAGGCAGTCCCTAATCGTGAATGGGGGCACATCTTCTCTATTGGGGTCCGCAGCTTGCTAAACTATATCTTCTAAATATGAATACCTATACCTATTTAGAAATAATAAAAAGGAAATTTGTCTCTAAGCAATCTAGTGGTGATACTTAACTAAAGAAAATGTCAAATTTTATTTAAATTTTAATTCGATTAATTATATGTTGGTGACCTGGCGGTCTAGGGGTACGGTGTCAGACTTCTATGCTGGCGGCCGGGGTTCAATCCTCGGTCCCGGCACAGATTTATCTGATTACCAAACCATTCCTTCACCTCTGACAAGACATCTTGTGAATGTGAGGAATGCCAGGCCTCCACCGTGGTTCGGATTCCACGTTAAACTGTAGGTCCTCCATTTCGTCTCACAATCACCCTACCATTACACATTAGCGTAAGTGCGTATAACCCGAACGGGGAGTAAGACGCGGTGCTAATAATAATAATAATAATAATAATAATAATAATAAATTGATTAATTATATGTTAGAACATAAATAGTATGTATTGTTTTTACTTTGACCATCCGACTTAAAATGTCTTACATTTAAATCAGAAACTAATTTCCTTTTTAAGTAGTTGAATGTTAATAAAAAAATGAAATCATTAAGGGCTAGTCTGACGACACTCGTGCTTGACCCTTAACACGTGAGGTTGGGGGTTCGATCCATTCACCTATTCTGAGGAGCATTTTCACAAGATGGAGCTTTCATTCAGGCAAATGCCACTCCAAACTACTCCGACTCACCCCTTCTGCTTCCTTTCTCAACTAGACTAGTTAGGTATGTGTTAGCGTGCATGAATGACTTCACTGCAGAGGCAAGGTTTCGATGCCTGAATGAGTGCAATGAGAATTTTTTTCCATACAGTGTCACACACAAGTCTTCTCTTCAGGAGAATGCTAGTGCACTTACTTTATATACACAATGGGTGGCCTGCTCCGGTAAACTAAATAGGTTAGATATCTAGTAAATATAAAACGTACTTTCAGTAGATCGTGCTAATGAATACTATTTTAATAAGGATAGGTCGGTGTGTATATTTGAACAGCGTATCAACAAAGGTACCCAAAGCACTGGTTGAACAATTTTAAGTGCTACACTTATAGTGGTCTTAGATAATTAATTAATTCTATGTTCTAATCTCTAACAGCTAGATACATTTCATTTAAACCATTCTCCTCATTCCCATACATTCGATCAGTCTCAATAGCAATTACGTGCCCATTTGCAGCACAGAGCATCCATTGTAAATACTTTTTGGGCGCGTTTTAAGAGGCTGGGCTTCATTCTCATATTTAATTTGATAAAACAATTATTTCCGAATAATTTTATGCCTTTGTCGACTGTAACGGAACAAAGTCGGCACAGGTATCTAATGCTGATAAAAGACCGCCTTCGTTGCCTTTTGCATTAAATAGAATCTAATTTCCTGACATACTGGTGCCCGAGTATTTGCTGAGATTTGTTCAGCCATTGTTTTCTCATAATCTTAAGCTAGTCGTCCACTGGCTGCGTTTTCATCCGAATTATTTTCATCAGAAGTCGTACAAATAGCCGCGAACGATCCGATATCATTGAAAGGTATTGAAGGTCGTTCACTGTACCCGGAAAAACTCGTGCGTTTTTGGACGAAAACACCCGAAGTGCAAACTATCCCATCTCGATGGGATTCTTCACAGTTATTCTGGTTAGCTGTATTGCATAGTGCAGAGTTAAGGACGTATTCCACATGGATGTTAAGAAACATAGTTTTAATATGAGGGAATTTTCACCCGTAGTAGTAATCCAGAGCTAATATATTGTGTATAAAAAAAGTATTTTCATTTGTACAATTCTCGTGAGAAAAAGTACATTTTTAATTTATCTCTAATAACATATGCAGAACTGATGCCTTTAATTTCACCTAGTGTACCAAATCTACTGTTTTCCGAATATGTTTGTTGGAAATTAGATGAGGCTACTTGCTCTTCACCTTCTATATCAATTATTATAGTGTTATGCAACACGCACATACATTTGAGAATAATTTTATCGTCACAGTAAGGCTTTACTTCAATTGCTTTCTTACAGTAGTCTCAAATTTCTATTAATATTGCCAAACGAACATTCAACATGTAATGATAGTAGTTTGTATTAATCTAAATTATGTAAAAAGTCATGGATGAAGGTAATTATTATTTAAAAGTAATGTATATAGAGTATCCTTTTAAGATTCATCCATGAAGAAACACGCGCTTCTCAGAAACAATGTGAAAAATATTTCACCACTAAAATATATTTTTATACCATCTTCCCTGTTAAAAGAATAACTGCGTCAATTCCTGTTAAAAGGAACAACTACAGAGTATTTGGCAGAAGACGCCAATCCCCTATACTAATAAGAAGCTAGCATTCACAACACCTGTCGCCAGGTCTCTTTCTATTGGTTAGTTTTTACATTATTCAAGAGGAGAGAAAAATGCAAGGGGTATGTCATATATAAACCATTGTGCGTATGTTGAAGGCATCTCCGGGATCCAAACATCTACACCGAGATCTCGCCCACGCATGAGTAGCTCAGAGCCACACACTGGCAGTCATAGTCTAAAATAACTTACATTAATATCACAAATGTGCAGTGATATAAAACATTTAGTTGGAATATGTATAAGTAATTTACAGGTGTTATTTAAATAAACCGTGTGTGAATAAACAGCCATCAAGAGTTCTCTTTCTTCAATTTTATTAATATACCGATTTAATTGGGGCTCGATCACGGAGCTATAGACAACCTATACATCATCACAGCATTCTTATATCAGGGAATTAATCCGTAGTGTTTCAACCGACGCCCAAAGCGGGGCGATTGATTCCATAGTGCAACAAACAACTTGTCGTGCTCGAAGCAAGTGGTTATTTAAAATTGTTTCTGTTAGTCCAAGTATGTATACTGGGGAAGGTCTGATTAACTAAGATTTCAGTGGATATGCTTCCTCTCCCAAAATAACATTAGGTACTAAAATATTTGTTCCTGGTAGTGAGTCTTGCCGTCTAACACTAAATGCTTATATTTCAAGCTTTTTGGAAAGATTGGAATGAGAAAAACACCAGCAATACTTTATTTGCCATATGCTCCTACAACAATAGCAATAAACTCTAATTTTTCCCTGCAACCACTTGTAAAACTATTTAAAAATATGATTTCTAATAGCTATTCATGCTGCCTGAGTGCTTGAATTTTTTATGCGCATGGATTTTCCGTCCATATATCCAAAGGAATTTGGGGCACTCCATTTATTCATAAATCCTTCAGTTATTGACATAATGTCATCGTCTCTTGGAAATAGAATACGTACAGCATGCAATACATCCCAAATAGCCTTACATGTCTCATGAACAAGTCTTCTAACCGTAACCCGCCTCGGTGGCGTAGTTAGCTAACGCGCTTGTCGTGTTGAGCTCGACTGCTGAGGACGGGGAGATCGAGGTTCGAATATCGGGCGGGTGAACTGGGGGTGGTTTTTCCTAAATGGTTTCCACTCTCCCTCCAAGCAAATGCGGGTTCACTTCCTTTAAGTCAAATTTCCCAATTCCTAATCCATTAGAGTAATTAGTACCTAAAGCGTATAACCCGAACGGGTAGTAAGACGTGGTGCTAAATATTATTATATTATTAATCTAACCGTAGTGTTTGAAAGTCTAGATTAATATCCTAATATTTTGAATGAGGAGCCTGTTTCCAAGTACCTACAGAGTGAATTTATTTTTTATTTTTAAATCTACATACTACTTATCAGTCTTAATATAAAAATAAATATTCTAAATAGGGTTGGACGGGAATGGTATTTCAACTGCGGAATGAGAACGGGAAATGAGTTAAAAATAAATAAGCATGTACCATGTAATTATTGTGTTCTTATGAATAAAATTATATAAAGTTTACTATTGCAATTATTGTATAACTTACCTGAGTCACAGTGAAAAGTTTTTATGCTGGAATGATTTTACAAAAATTTGAAAATTATATTAATGATGGGCTAGTGGCGTTTAAAATAAATTCAAAAGTATCTTGATTCATTCTATTCACGATTTTTTTTCTGAAAATAAAATCGTGGGTGAATGATTCGCATCTGATACATTCGTTTCCATCGGACGAACCCCAGATGCGAAATCTGAAAAATTTGTTTCTTCCGATTTCTGACAAATTAATTTTGACAAAAACGCAGCCAGTGGACGACTATCCTTAATTTTCATCTTGGCATTGAAGGTTATCGACAATGTGATCATCACGACATAGAACAAACAAAACACAACCATCCTAGCTTACGATTTCACAATAATTGGCTCGGATGATCCCACATGATCTCTACGTTTCTAACGTGTCAAGTTGGCCAAAATAAGTGCAAAAACTCAGGATAAATACCTTGTTTTGTCCCCATTCTTCACATTTTGTCCCAAATAAATGGCTGCCCCGATTAACTGGTGCCCCAATTAACCTGAACTTATTTTATATAATTTTTCGCTTAGTATGTAATTCAAGAGTTTGAGAGTGTTTACGCATTTAATTCATACTGATACAATTATTGTTTCGAAGCTTAATTCAATAAACTAATTAACCCCTGCGAAAATTTCGCTAATTCAACCTCCCCCCGTCCCCCCCCCAAAAAAAATATTAGTATTTTATTTATTGTTGAAATTAAATACTAAGCGAAGTGTATGTATACACAAAATAGCAAAGAAAGTTGTATACAATATTTTATGTCGGAATGCAATCATCTTGAATCTAGATTTTTCTTTTAACTTGAATTTTAAACAAACAATATGTTTTAACGTAAAGCTAGTATAATTGTTTGGATCAGTAAAAACTTTACCTAAAGTACTCATCAATACATCCCAGAGATAGAAATATTCTGAAAGCCCCAACAATACTAATAGGTTCATACCAAAAGCATCTTGTTAACTGATAGTATATGCTTAAACTGATGTAAACTGATAGTAGGTACTCTTAAAATGTGCCCAGGAAACAACTCTTTTTTCAATCTTGCGTGCGATGACAGTTATCCGACGTTGCATATAAACAATACATCTGCCTAGTGGGTTAAAATAGCAATTAATACAAATAAATAATTGATATGGAGTGTTATTAGAGAAATTATGTGATCAATGTTTGGCAAATTATGAAAGTTAATTATTTTAATAGAATTTACACTAACACAATAACTGACTGCGGTAAGTTGATTTATCTGGCAAATTTGATTCCACATTTTCCCATTTAAATATTAAAGTGCTTTGGGTTTGTATACAGGATATTTAATGTTTACAAGAGTTTTATTTCGGAAATGTTCATAAGCATTTTCTTCTAAGCGAATGTAAACATTTTAAGAGCGAACTTTCAGGTTCACAAGAGTATTTTAAAATTACATAATTATTGGGTTGCCAGTAATGACTTGAACAAGTGACTATTGTAGCCACAAAAATCAATTAACTGCAGAAGTATAGCCCCCTCCCCCTTTTTTTTAATAGGAAGAGACTTTTAGAAAATACAAAAATCTTTTTTTTTTAGTTTGACATTCATAAAATTTTACTATATTATTAGTGTTATTCTAACGGTATTGACATCTTAAATAAAAAAACTTCCACAACTAGTTGAATAATTCACTAATGAAGAAGAGAGATTCTGAGAAGGACCTCTCTTTTAATCGAAAACGAGAAACTAGACCAAGACCGTATTAGTTTGACGTAAAAGGCATTATTTCTATAGCATTTCCGTTCCTTTTAGTATAAGTGTAAGGTTCTGCCCAAGATTGTTTTATTTTTTATTATTTAGTGCTGGAAAGAATTTACCTTGCACCCAGTGATCTTTTAGATTTTAGAATCGAATCAAATCACGAATGGGAAATAAATAAATCGATGGGAAAAATATTTGCCGGATGTTTGCTTCAATTCCAAGAATCGAATCGGGTCTCGGTAGAGAGGAGAAACAGAATTGCTAGCAATGAGTTAAGAAGAGATATAGAAGAGAAAAGGGGTATAAGGGGATGGAAAAAAAAAATCGCTGAGCAAGTAGGAGCGTTTCAATGGAGACACGACCTGCTCATTATAATTCAAGTGTGAACTTTTTTAATATCTTGTGGGCTTTGAAAAGAATAAAGGTGACATTTGTTTATCCAACACCACTTCTAGGACGAGTCCTCAGACTTGAGCAAGTTTTCCAAGAGGTTAAAAGCCACGGTACTTGAATTTCTTTCCTTCGATACAAATTTCAATACAGTGTAGGAGGAGAGCACCCTAGTTTTTTTTTTTGTTTCTCTCTTTTGGAACACCGTAGCCTTCTACGAATATTTTAGAAACTTGGCTATTCATTCTAAGGGACAAGGTGGTGAAGGTGAACTCTAATGTAATATACCAACACCTTAAGAGAATATGAAAAACAAAAAACCCGTGTCTGTAGCTACGTGGTCTATATATATGTCAATATCTTTTTCTTGCGCCAGAGAAATCGGGATACAAATCGCATTCTTGTGTATTGGCCTAATGAGGGTGTTTTTTTCCTAATGGCTTCCATCCCTCCCTCGCAAACGTGATAACATTTTATCTCAATTCTACCATTCTCATCCCTAACTAACTATCGTAATTAATATATATGCATACAAACAAAGGGTAAGTACGTGGTGAAAAAAAAAATTATGAAAAATATATACTACCTTCAGTACATTCAACCGGTTAATCCTAAAAAAAAAAACTTATCACATTTCAATTATACTTGTGTTTGATATACTAAAACATCCCTAGCTAAAGTAAAAAAATAACCCAGATAAACAAGATATGGTAGCTAAATAATGTATTTACTTTAGAATAAAATATATAGTTATGAGTTCTACAGTAGCCCCATGGCTTCTTTGGTGCTGACTGACAGCTTTGAAAAGTTACCAGACCAAATTATGTATCCCTACGCCGAACCATATGACCTACAAAAACATTTGTTTAGCAGCTGTAACTTCTGACAGTCAAAATTTAGGGATGTACCTAAATGTGTATAAGTGAGCTGTGAGCTGTCAGTCAGCACCAAAGAAGCCATGGGCCTACTGTAGATCGATTGGCATCACAATTCGACTCTAGCACGATATAGAACTTGTCCACACTAAATATTGTTTAAACTTTATTTTTGCATCAGGAGCTTTGTAAAATCAAATCAACCATCTGGCTGAGCAATGAATCGACCCATACAAACTACAAAGTCACGTGACACGGCTCACATATCATAATCATTTTCAACCAAATCCGCCCCACTGTACTCAGTTTTTATGCTACAAATCAACGGAACAGATTACATGTAATACCGGATGTTTCATTAGCCAGTGACACGACCTTTGCCAATCAAGCTTGAGAGGAAATGAATGAGTCATTTTAAGAGGCCATACTTTATACAGAAATTCATTTTTATTTTTTACAATTTTGAATAGTACTACGATAGAAGGCACATATTCAATTCGAAAATGTCATTTTCACAAGGTTTATATGTGAGCATTAATTTTGAAAAGGCCACATTCACGGAGCTGTAACTTTCCAATGGATTGTGCTTCAGCTGTAACATTTTCACTCAACCAAATATGGTTGTTTCTTTGATTATATTATATTTTTGACGTTTTTTTCCCCTTTCAAGATCAGTTCTGATGGTGGAAACAGAGATTAGTAAATGAGAAAAAATCACGCGGGAAAAGGGCTGTTTAGGTTGTTCCAGGCCTAATGGTTATACCTAGTTGGTTATTGGTTTGCATAACTTTGGGTAATCTGGGCGCCTCACGCCACTTGTACTGTCCACCTGTTTGTGGTGCTCAACTTGTGGGTCATTTATGCCCATCTGGCATGGCTCGCGTTACATATGTTTACTAAGCTTGTGTTCTTCACATGTTTGTGGTACTCAACTTGTGGGTTTTTCCTGCCCTTCTGGTGGGGCCCGGATCCTTTTTGATTTTCAAGTCTGACTACCCTAAGGGGCTCTTTAACGCTCTCTATTTTGATTGCAGCCCGTGTGTGGCTGTAGTTCACAATGTCCCGGCATTTACCAATTGGTGGCTGGCCTGGCCATGTAAAATAAGGCCTAGAACCCCGAATTGGAACTTTCCCTAGACTTTTACCGGTCTATGTATGACCGGAACAAACTCTTAACTACCTGAAACCATTGTAGCTCCATTTAATAGGATTAAACTAGCTTCACTAACCGGGGTGGACCTCTACTCTTAAGATGGGTTGTTTATCTATTATGCTGGACACTTTCTGCTTTGGCCCTGCTCGCGTGTAGTAGCTTGTAAGTCGTTTGTTGCAACAAATTAACTATTGCTAATGTATTGCTTACCTATAATAGCCATATAATTATATTTATTATTCCAGCTTCTTTAGCAATTCCTCTAAAGAGGGGGACTAAAATTACATTGCACAACCAGGATTTTGCCTGGTGTACTAAGTCAATGGTGCTTCACGCAGAGTTCACTCTATATATACAGTAGCCCCGTGGCTTCTTTGGTGTTGACTGACAGCTCACAGATGACTTCTGGCAGTCAACATTTAGGCATAATACCTAGATTTTGACAATCAGAAATGACAGCTGCAAAAAACACATGTTTTTGCAGATCATATGGTTCGGCGTAGGGATACATAATTTGGTTTGGTAGCTTTTCATAGCTTTTAGCTGTCAGTTGTGAACTGTCAGTCAGCACCAAAGAAGCCATGGGGCTGCTGTACTTGTAGTTGTGCCATTTATCACAACCCTCTCTATATACCAGTTTAGGAATGATTGGATGGAGCTCTGATCTTACTCTGTATATTTACTTGTTTACTTGCTTCATTAAACTCATTTGTCAACACGCATTTCTTTCTTCTACATTCAATTGTTCTCCTACTATATTCCATTTCCTTGTTTATGTAGTCGGCGTCTTTAGTTTTAACCAGAGCGCCGCCGCATTTTTTAAATAGTTTTGTTGATATATTTTTATTTTCATCATTTTATAGGTTATTTAACGATAAAGCGTTTCAGAGCTTCGGTTCTGTCAGAAGCTTATATGAATAGTATAAGCCATTTTAAAGCACTGTACGAACCCACCACAGTTTTCTTCTACTCTTGTCTTCTTGAGCATTTCATTACTATGTACAAAGCACAACGCAGAGCAACATCCTTCTTGGAAGACATCTTGCACTCAACTGAGCTCTGGACAAGAAAAAATATTCCCTCATTAAGGTCTGGACACGAAACAATGTTTCTTTACTGTTTGCCAACAATCTTGTTCTTATGTTGAGGGACATTTGGGGAACAGTTGGGGAACAATGTTTCTTTAATGTTTGCCAACAATCTTGTTCCTATGTTGAGGGACAGTTGAGGAACAGTATGGGGAACAATGTTTCTTTACTGTTTGCCAACAATCTTGTTCTTATGTTGAGGGACAGTTGAGGGACAGTTGGGGAACAATGTTTATTTAATGTTTGCCAACAATCTTGTTCCTATGTTGAAGGACAGTTGAGGGACAGTTGGGGAACAATGTTTCTTTAATGTTTGCCAACAATCTTGTTCCTATGTTGAGGGACAGTTGAGGGACAGTTGGGGAACAGTTGGGAACAATGTTTCTTTACTGTTTGCCAACAATCTTGTTCCTATGTTGAGGGACAGTTGGGAAACAATGTTTCCAAGTGCGTATTAGGCTTAATACAAAATGCTAGTTTTCATATTTTGTAAAAAATGAGTTATTTAAAACTTTTTTGACAACCTAAACTGTTTAATCTGAGTGAACAGAGGGTTTTTCTAAGGCAAAATCTTTTGCTTGGGAATACGATGAAAGCCAGGACACATTGCTGGTTCTTGAATATATATATATATATTTTTAGGTATTTAACGTACACTTAATGACTCGACTGATTACACCATTAGAATCTAGGATCTACAAAAAAACTTAATTAGTGAACAGGCTCAACACCCAGTGCTCCTGCCGTTAACTCATCACTTAAAAAAAAGGAAAGTCTCAATTACACCAATGAATTATTTTTAGTCCATCTGCCCATGCTGTGAATCGAACTCTGGACTCTTGATTCAGTTGACGGACGTGTTGCCACCTAAACTAAGATGTTGGACTCTTGAATATTATTTTTTAAATAATGTATCTAAAAAAATTATTTTTAAACTCTGAAATGATAGCAAACCCTAGATAAATTTAGGTATGCGCTAACGTGCTTGACTTTGACTTAGGAGACCACGGATTGATCGTATATCGCAGCGATTTTCAACTGGTGTACCAGAAGGTTCTTTAAGTGTGCCACAGGAGATAGAGAGAAGATCAAAATAAGCGAGAAGAAAATTTAGAGGCAAAAATAAATATTTTTGAATCCATGATAAACATTATTTCTAAACATACCATAATGATAACAATTTAAGCTATTTGACGTTCAATACACAATCTTAAAACTCGTTTTTCTTAATGCTAAAATCTCTCTCTAAAAAGATGATGGTGTGCCTTGACAATTATAGTGCTTTGATCAGTGTGCCGTGAGTTAAAAAAGGTTGAAAATCGCTGCTATATCGGGTAGACTAATGGTTTTTCCACCATATGGCTTTCTCTTTTTACTTTAAATCAACACCTTGGAGAGAGGATATTGTGATCATAAAAAACCCTAACTCAAGATTTTGTTAAATATCGAAGTTTCATGAGCTTCTGACACACGCCATGCCGTCTGTCTTCCTATCTGTCTATCTGTACCTCTGTACAGAGGCAAAACTATTTTACCGATTGGGCTGAAACTGGGTATCTGTTTTTTTATTAGGTCCCCCATAGAGGTTTTTGGAATTATATATCTAACTCTAAATTTAAGAGTAGTTTACTGAAGGGCAAAAAGAGAAAAAATGATTTTATCTAAATAAGCTCCAATGATTTTGATTACACTTTATATCTATTCACCCGCCTCGGTGGCGTAGTTGGCTAACGCGCTAGTCGTGTTGAGCTCTACTGCTGAGGACGGGGAGATCAAGGTTCTAATCTCGGTCGGGTGAACTGGGGGTGGTTTTTTCTAAATGGTTTTCCACTCTCCCTCCACGCAAATGTGGGTTCACTTCCTTTAATTCAACCATCCCAATTCCTAATCCATTAGAGTAATTAGTACTTAAAGCGTATAACCCGAACGGGTAGTAAGACACAGCGCTAAATATTATTATATCTATTCACTATTATTATTATTATTAGCACCGCGTCTTACTACCCGTTCGGGTTATACGTACTTACGCTAATGTGTAATGGTAGGGTGATTGTGAGATAAAATGAAGGACCTACAGTTTAACGTGGAATCCGAACCACGGTGGAGGCCTGGCATTCCCCACATTCACAAGATGTCTTGTCAGAGGTGAAGGAAGAGTTTGGTGATCAGATAAATCTTTGCTGGGACCGAAGATTGAACCCTGGATCTCCAGCACAGAAGTCCGACACCTTACCCCTAGACCGCCAGGTCACCGTCTTTTAATTGAAATGCATTTTTATAAAACCAATAGTTTCTGAGCTATAATCAATTATATATATAAATAATTTATTTGGGTCTTTGAAAATGAATTTGATTTTTGTTTCTCTTTTCTCAAGTTTTCTTTAACAGTGTTTCTAGTTTATAATGCCAGAGAGTAAGTAAGTTACAGTGTATAATATTTCATTTATGATATTTGGTGATGTGTTCCTACAACAATGTATAGACCTAGTATTTCATTTCACAAATCTTAAAAGATTTTGGTAAATGTCTATATTAAGATAAAAGCGGGAGCAAGTCTGTGTGGTGCACCGTACCATTTATTTATCTTGGTAGCTTACGCGTCTTTAACTTAAAATTCACTCTTTTCCACCTACTTCCTTACACAAAAGAGCTAAGTAAAGTATTCTATTACCATATAACGGATCACAGTGTTAATCACAATTATTCCATGTGTTAAATGGTATTTGAATGAAATCAACTTTTTATTGCACCAATTTATAGATAATTTTCCATATTTGGGTACTATTTTACTTATAAAATATTTTACAAATGAAAGAACCACCCTGTAATAACTCTTATATCCATAATAATCTAATATCCGGCGTAGTTTGCTAAAGCACTAATTTCGTGTTGAGCTTGACTACTGAGGACGGGGTTATCGAGGTTCTAAGCTCGGTCGGATGAACTAGGGGTGATTTTCCCTAAATGATTTTCCACTCTCTCTCTCCACGCAAATGCAGGTTCATTTCCTCTAAATTCAACCTTCCCAATTCATAATCCATTAGCGTAATTAGTGCTTAAGCGTATAACCCGAACGGGTAGTAATGCTCAGTGCTAAATAAAAAATAAATATAATCTAATAATCTAAAATATATATTACTTGGCATCAAATGACCTCTTTGGAAAATCTCAGAGTAATGATTTGTTTGAGTATTTGAAATTACGGTTGTCATCAAATAGCAAGCGGCTTAGAATGTTCCAAAGAGGAAACTTGATACCACAAGACAATGAGATGTAATATGTAGAGCTAACTTGTAGAAAATGCTAGTGAGCGTCGAAAGAGCAGAGTTTTGTCTTTTAAAAGGTCCCTGTCTTGTCATGTTGGACATTTATTTAAACATGCAGTATTCTGCCGAATACATATAGGTCAACTCATCAAATTTAACGTTATTTCTTAAATGTATATAGTTTTTTTTTTTAAATCATGGCCAACAAAAATGACGTGAATGATATACTTAAAAAAAATAGGAATACATTTGTGAGCCGACCATTTATTGTATATTTGTGTTTCTTTATCTGAAAACCTTGTTTTGCTTTACTTGTTATTTTTACTGGTACGTTTGACAGCAAAGCCATTAACAGATTTATTATTATTATTATTAGCACCGCGTCTTACTACCCGTTCGGGCTATACGCACTTACGCTAATGTGTAATGGTAGGGTGATTGTGAGTTGAAATGGAGT